>JBBMKF010103043.1:0-15744 GCA_037834155.1 Curcuma caesia
CACTCTCTAACTATATATATAATTTATTATCATTTTAAATACACATGGCATAATCATTTTGTGAAAATTAGAAACATGCAGGACATTAAGAGTATTAAATGCTAACTCCGTGAACTTAATGCTAGCAACATCAAGTTTAAGGGAAAAATAATTAAACCTAATAAAATTCCCTCACAATCAATCTTTCATCTTCCGTTGCATCACATTTGAAGATGCATTCTTCCCGCTCTCCTTTAACCTCTTCCCCTACCCCATACCCTCTCTTTTGTCTGCCTCTCTTCCTCCTTTGTCTCTCATCTTCCCCTCCAATACTACATCAACTATGTGGTGCATCATTGGCACACCATAACCTTTTGAAGGAGTAAGGGGGGATGGACTTGATGATCACAAATTGACTTGATTCAATGGGTGTGCCTAATTGATTTTCTTAGGGTTAGAAAAAGGGATAGAAATTTTGTAAATATTTCAAGGTCATCCCTAAAGAAAATGATACGATCCCTAGATAGACTTATTAAAATAAGTCCTTTAAAATATTATCTTTTGGAATATGTTATTAGATTTGTTATTAATTTAGATAAGATAATTAGAATTATTAATAATTATCCTTTGAATAGGTTATTAGATTTATTAATAATTTTTATATTGAATTGGTATTGTCATAGGATTATATATAGAGTCATTATGTAATCTTTTGGAAACAAGCAATGAAGTAATTTCTTTTAGTTAATCAATTCCATGTGATTATTGGAGGTTGATCCTCTTGAAGTGATCATCCTATCCCCGTTCTTTTTTTTTTTCTCCGATTTTCCGCAAGATAGGACACGGTGAGTTCCTATCAACTTAGTAACAGAGCCAAGTTTTTCTCCATCATTCATCGCATAGCCCCGAGCATCAGATTCTTCCACAACTCAAGTCTGCATTCATTAACAAGCAAATGCATGGTCTTAACTCCACTCCAAAATGGGCTATAGAATTTGAAGCTAAGTATGAGACAAGAGTGGAGAAATTAGAAAAAACTATAGCATCCTTGGTTACAATAGTAAAAGAACTGAAAGATCGTTTAGGTGATGGCTCCAACTCAAGCAGCCAATCCAAGAAGAAGCAAATCAACAATCTCAACAACAACAAGATAGTTATAAAGACAATTTACACAAGGAGTTAAACTTTGATAGTCATAAGGAGAATTCATCCATCATTGTGACACCCATAATTGAAATTATTGCATCTACAACAATCTATACTTCCGTCGTACAAGAGAACAACAAAATAATACATTGTCATCTCCAACAACAACCGACAAACCATGGAGTCAAGACCCAACATAAGACTAAGCGAATAAAAAGAAAGTATTGGCATGTTTATAAATTTGCAATGAAGATCCAAAGAAAATTTTCAAATTTAAGAAATAATAATAAAAGGTCATTTGACTTCGTCAAAATGAGATTTCATGATCCCTAGATAGACATATTCATAAAAGTCCTTCAAAATATTAGGGGGCGTTTGGTTTGAAATTTTTTTTCTATTTTCTATTTTCCGTTTTTCATTTTCTGTTTCTGTTTTTCTATTTTCTGATCTAGTTTTTAGAAAATAGAAAATACGTTTGGTATGATGTATAGTTTTCTATTTCCTAGAAAAGAAAATTGAAAAATATGTTTAGTTTGTTAATATATGGAAACCCTAGGCAAAGGTATCAAGATCCAAAACTCCCAACCTAGCAATCATCTAATCATGAACACCTCACGATAAAATCCATTGGAAAAACAGAATCTATGCACAACCTTACTCGAGAGTTGGCGCACCTAGGTCCCTCTACTCCGGATCAAGCAAAATCAGGGTTGTCTGGGAACCTATAATGGAGAATGTGATAGAACCTTGACGCCAACTAAATCGCGAGGGATGAGTGGCGTTGGCAGACCTGAAGATGGAGGAGAGGGTTGTGGCGTCGCGCGTGGAGGAAAAGATCCACGAGGAGGGCTGTGGCGTCAGCTTGCTTGGGCGAGGAAGGGAAAACCGAAAAGGATCGCGTGTAGGGGAGATTGCGGCGTTGGGGAGAAAAGGAGTTATGCGATGAAGTTGCGACGTCGGAGGAGAAAAGGAGTTGTGTGATGAGGTTGTGACGTCGAGGGAGAAAAGGAGTTGTGCGATGAGGTTATGACGTCGGGGAGAAATTTAGAGTTGTGCGATCAGGGTTAGGGCGTGTGGCGTTATTGTAGCCGCGTTTTCACATTTTCTATTTGCCAGCCGTAGTTTCCATTCTCTACAGAAAATAATATCATTTTCTATTTTCTTAAAATATGACTTTTCATTTTCCAGAGAATGAGATTAGAAAACACAAAGCAAATAGCAATTTATAAAAAATAAGAAAATGAAAACGAAAAAAGACTAAACCAAACACTACCTTATCTTTTGGAATATATTATTAGATTTGTTATTAATTTAAATAAGGTAATTAGAATGATTAATAATTATCCTTTGAATAGGTAATTAGATTTATTAATAATTTTTATATTGAATTGGTATTGTCGTAGGGTTATATATAGAGTCATTATGTAATTTTTTGAGAACAAGCAATGAAGTAATTTCTTTTAGTTAATCAATTCTATGTGATTATTGGAGGCTGATCCCTCGAAGTGAACAACCTATCCCCGTTCTCTTTTTTTCTTTGATTTTCTGCGAGATAAGACACGAGTTCCTATCAGAAAACTTAATCACCCAACGTAGATTACTGGTGTTAGATACGTACTTCAAACATAGTATCAGTAGAAGGAAAATGTGCATGACTCCTAGGATCAAGTAGTGAAAGTTAAAGGATTAAAAATAAAGTATATTCAAGAAGAAGGTAGGAGCATAAGTATTAGAAAAAAAACATGATGACTCGAGTACAATATAGGATAAGATAACATCAAATTTGAAATCAATTGTCAATAGCATACTTGATGAGTCAAGAGAATGGGTACTATCAAATAAAGAATCTTGGTGGTGGAATGAGGAAGAATCAGAGAAATTGAAAAAAAAAACAACCTATAAATTATCGTACACTTCTAAAATGAAAGAGAACTTTAAAAAGTATGTAGTAGCCAAGAAAAAGACAAAAAAAGAGTGAGTGAAGCTAAGAATGAAGCTTTTGAACATATGTATTGACAACATAATACAAAAGAAGGGGACATCTATATAACAATTACCGTGAGAGAGAAGAAAACAAAGGATCATTCCCAAATAAGATGCATCAAAGATAAATCTAATAAGGTACTAGTGAAGGATGAGGAAATAAAAGAGAGATGGAAGATATATTATCATCTCTTCTTAACTTAGGAAATTTAAGTAGCTTAAAGGAGTATAAAAATTCAAATTTTAGAAGTAGAATAGATGTTAAATGGGTTGAAAAATGAAATAGCAGTTGGACCAGATGATATTACAATAGAGATATGGAAATGCCTAGAGATGCAAGGTATTGAATGACTTATAAAGTTATTCGATTTAATATTGAAAATGAAAAAAATATGTGATCAATGAAGGGTTAGTACTTTAGTTCCCATATAAAAACAAAGGAGATATACAAAATTGTGCACACTATAAGGACATTAAACTAATGAGTCATGCCATGAAACTTTAAGAAAGGGTGATAGAAAAAAAAATTAAAGGAAATCAAGGTGGTCAAAAATCAATTTGAATTTATGCCTAAAAGATTAACAATAGAACTATACATCATCTCACACAGTTGATTGAAAAGTATCCAAAAAGAAACAAGACTTACACATAGTATTAATTAATCTAAAAAAAGCTTATAACAGCCCCGAATGAAATTCTTAGAGAATTTTTAAAAAAGAAAAGTATTAGGGTAACGTATATTGAAACAGTTAAGCATTTCCATGAGAATGTAATGAAAAAATAAAGACTTTAAGTAGATTAACTAAAGTATTTCCTATAAAAATAAAGTTATATACGGATTAACTCTAAGTCTATCTTTTGACATTAGTTATGGATACATCCAAAAAAAAGTTACTATGATGTATGTTGTTTGTAGATGACATTGTCTTAATCAATGTGAAATCATTATAAATATACACACTAATCGAGAAAGAGGAAGGAGATCAAAGAAGACTTGGTTAGCAACGATAAAAAAGTTCATTTAAATATAAAATATAGATGAAAATATAGTAGGGGATTGAGCCCAATGGCATAGGAAGATTCATATAATCGACCCCACTTAATAGGGTAAGTTTTTTTAGCTAATCTAGGTATTCAACTCTTAGGATCCGACTAGTCCTAAAGGTGATTGGCCTAACCCCACGAAAATTTTCCACCGACTACCAGAGTAAATCAAGAAGCACAAATGGATCCTGGCGAATGGTCCAGTGTCACAAGTTTTTCAAACTCCCCAGGTGTAATGTGCCCTGGATGAGATTTGAACCCTCAGTGCCTAGGGAGCCCTCCCCACCTCTTACCATCTTACCACAACAATTAGTTCGATAAAAGAACCTATTCAAATAATTTAATCAACTTGTTGGCGGAATCTAAATTTGATATATGTATTATTACACCTCACTTACATGCGTATTTATAGATTTATTCATAATAGATCTATTCCAATAACTTAATCCACTTGTTACAAATTTCATGTTTGATAATTCAACATTTCGTTTAGTCTCTCAAAGACTTATCCTTTATCTGTTCTTGAATAATGTTTTCCATATTACACGAGACCATAGTAGATGCACCTTGGTTAACTTCTAAAAGTGATGATTGGAAAGTCAAAGCCCTAAATGATATGCAAGATAAATAGGTAACATCTACCATTTCAATCATGAAACAATAGAGGACCTCAAGAGTCTCTTATAGTCGCCAATTAAATATCAATATTATGTTAATATATTACTAGAAGATGAGTATGACCAAATAGTGATGTTCATTTGGTAGATATACATTTTTTTAATAATAAGAAATTTTAAATATAGATTATTGATAATGATAGATATTTGATTATTTTAGATTATCATCTTAATCTGCATATCAATATAGATACAATGTAGTCATAAATGATAATCTTTTGGTGACCTTTGAATTAACTACTAAGACTATTAATGAGAGTTGAATATTTCAAAAG
This sequence comes from Curcuma caesia, assembly GCA_037834155.1. NCBI lineage: Eukaryota > Viridiplantae > Streptophyta > Magnoliopsida > Zingiberales > Zingiberaceae > Curcuma > Curcuma caesia. The sequence goes on from JBBMKF010103043.1 coordinate 5,105, forward strand.
ACACATGTCCCTTTTGGTGATGTTTCTATTGTGTCATGCAAAAATAAACTAGATGTTGATAAATATAAACAATTTATTACTAGTCATTATCAATAAATGATGATATAATAGGAGATAGAGCCAAATGACATAGAAAGATCCATATAGCCGACCCTACCTAGTGGGATAAGACTTAGTTGTTGTTGTATTATCAAAACAGAATAGAAAGACTATTTTAATTTTGTTTACAGTTGAGTAGTGGTAGTTACAATATGAAAAATCACCCCATCTAAAAAAGATTTTAGTAGAAATATTTTTGCACGATGTCCGCAAATAACTACAAAAGAAATTGATAAAGTATCACCCTTGATGCGGGTGATATAGAGGATGTGGTTCCCACGGGACGAAAAGTCAAGGGAAGGATATTGGTCAAAGTCAGGCTGAGGTGGCCAGACTAGTCAACATAAACCTGGCTCCACTGGTTTGAAACAACTCGCACCTTAAGTTTAGTAGGGATGTCGTATGGGTCCAGCCTTGGCCCATCCCACCAAGCCCATCTAGGTCGAACGCCGACCCAGTCTCGACCATCATCTCGGTCGTCGTCTCGACCAACCTCGTCTGGACCGTAATCATCTCGGCCGTCGTCTCGGCCAACCTCATCTAGACCGTAATCATCTCGGCCGTCGTCTCGGCCAACCTGGTCTCGACCGTAATCGTCTCGGCCGACCTCGTCTCAGCCAATCTCATCTCGGCTAACCCCCAGTATTTGTTCTCAGCCACTCCACCTCGCCCTACTCCATCACTGGCCCTCACCTCAAGCCTTGGGAATGCTAGCGCGACACGCGACCGTTTATAGAAGAATATATTCGCAAGGACTGCAGATCTAATTCCCTCAGATACCCTTCCTTCTGCTATTCCGGGCAGAGAATGTACCAGATTGTGAGACATGGTCTCCCCCGATACCTCCCCTTCTACATATAGAGCCCAGGGGAAGGCGTTGGTGTCAGGCCTGGTCCCCTCCGATGCCCCCTTTTTCTGCACATATAGCCAAAATAGGAGCAGAAAGAATTTCCTTCCTTGGCAAGTGGCTGCAAGCAAGAGGGAGGACGTCATCCTACCATACATGGGGAAACTCCAGGCAGGTTATAAAAGGACTAGCTTGCCACCATGTTCGAGGTTTGATCCCTGAAACTCTCCTACAACTACTACTTGCTTTCGTTCTCGCTTTCATCATTGTCACCGGAACCCTAACGTGAGCGTTAGAGTGGCTTGTCGGGACTCCCCGGCGCCAGTCTAACCTCTTCTTTTGAGTGTGCTTCAGGTTCGACTCAAATCCGGCTCTTTAGCTCAACCTAGAGATTGTCTACACCCAACCCAGAGATTGTCCACGTCGGATAGTTCGTTGACGGATGGCTTAACCATCGGCGGTGCTTGGTCGGAACAACCCTCAATTCATAAGAAAATGTGAAATTGTCTCTCTTATCGTCCCTTGGAGAAAAGATGACAAGAATTCAACTAAGTTGACATTACATAGGTCTCCTTTCCCATATAAGCATAAGAGATGTGAGGATTTTAAACAATTGCATCGTTCAAAGGAAGATGGGACTAACTAGTGTCGAAAGGATTGTCGGTGGTTGAATGATGATGATGAGCATGAGCAGGTTGCTCTAATTCCATGTCAAAATTTTAGGGAAAAGAATTAGTGGCGCTTATTCCTTAGGTAATCCCATTTACAAATTATATATTATTGCATTATTATATCTACAACCGTATAATTAGCCCTTAACTATCCACAATCAGGTCATTAAAAGAGGTGACAATCAAATGGTTAACCAAATTGAAGTGGAGAAAAAACAAAGAGAACATAAAATGAACAACTTACGAGAATGACAACATGTTCCGAACTTTGGGTGCATTAGGCATATTCATAAACAAAGAGTTGCAGAAGAAGGACATCCGCCTTCTTGCATCTAGATTAGATGGTACATCCATTGCAGATTCCTTCACAGTAAACAGTAAATGTACCCTTTTCATCTGGAATAAACATGACAAAAAAACATTAGTAAGAGGACAAGCATGCAGAGATAAACTGGAAGCAAACTAAATCATACAATGACCAAAAGAACAAACCTTTTCTGTCCAAGCATTTGATTCTGGTAAAGGAAATTTTATTGCTCCACTTTTTGCGAACAATTGAACTTGCTGCTCCAATGGTGTAATCCCCTCATGCCTCTGACCACTATGATTGGAGTCCAGATAGCTGCGGATAAAGATACCAAGTCTCAATTAAGAATTGATTGGAAAGCTAACATTGTAGAGTCAAGACTGTAGAGAAGGTTATCTTATTGGCAATACTAAATACGGTAAAGAGGAAGCAAGAGGAATTACAGTTGCACATATATGATCTTGCAACCTAGAGGAAGCCTATATGATATGTACTCCATAATATCTATGAATATGTATGTCAAAGGACAACCTCACCATCAGCTAGCTGTACTAACATGACATCTTAAACACCAAGAAATTTCGCATTCTCAATTGTCATGTTCAGAAAATCTATGCAGCTATTGACCTCCCTAGATCATTAAAAACAAATCTTCTACAGATTGCTACAAGTCTCTAAATTCATGAGAATGTTAGCAATACAGCTGAATTATTTCGGAAATATAACAGAGGATGTTATTTAGGTGTGTATCCACTCGCCATCGAAATGGGCCCAAGAAAACATCAAAAGGAAATAGAAACCTAGATTTTTTTTTTTATAGCATACTGAGAGGAAAGAGGCACCTTAATTGATTAGAAATGTAAATAGCTACACCCTATATAAAACCACAACAAAATAATTAACAGTCAAATAACTATTTTATTCTAATTGTGAGGCGCCAAGATGCTCTAAGTTTAGCTATTGTACTATAAGAGATTGTAAAATATCTGAAATATAATGAATATATATGTAGGTACTAGAAGCGGCTAGCTAGAATTTGGTCTTTTATCCCCCCATCATTCAATAGGGTAACAAAGACCAAGAAGTTCCCATTTGCCATCACACCATTCTCAACCACCTTATCCTTCTGCATCATCCTATATCTCTCGTCTATTACTAGATATAATCAGATCCTTTTCATCAATCCAACTCAAAAAATGGATCATCTTCAACATCCAAATCAACTTGCAACCTCCTGAGGCTCCACCCTCTCCATGTGCACACATTGACACAATTCCAACAGAGCATGCCTTGCTGCAGATTTGGAGGACCCTGCAAACCCTACAGAGCCCAGGATTCCTGCAGATCAATTTACAGAATAAGCCTGTCTCTGCAGCTCATCTTTTCCTGATTGGTTTGTAGTCACATGCTGCTCACCCTCACATTTTGACATCTCTTATTGTCACAGCACATCCAAAACCCAGCTCACATGCATCTTCCAAATCTAAGCGGCTTTCTGTTCTCAACAGATCTCTGTTCTGTGTGTAGAACTATTTAATTTATGCCAAGAACCCCCATGCTCATCTCTTTGTGGACTCATGCTTCTCATTATCGGTCTCTTTACACATCACTGATGCCTTCATAACAGATATTTGTGATCCACAACACTTGCCCAATATAAGCTCTAACAGGATCTTCATCATCAGTGGTTCTCCTTCTTGATGTCCTTTCATGGTCCGCTTTCTATCCTTATCTCCATGTCATCAGGAACGTTAGGTACATAAGTTTATATCCCCATCATCACTATATTCAGTGAAGAACTCTGCAATGACCCTCCACAAATTTGTATAGAGACATCCCACTAGTGACGGAAAATGATCCATTAGCAACGGGTTCAACAAAAAACAAGAATAATGGTTCAATATAAGCATAGCACTTACTATGATATTCTTGACAATAAACTTGCTGATACTATACCTGCTACTCATATAGGAATTCAGGAGAAAATAGCTTACTTCAATTGTAGACTATTCACAAGGCAACATCTTAATCCTTGGCATTCTTGGTTGATGAGGTACTTATAGCTTCCTAACGCATACCGCCTCCGAGTCAACTGCTCAAATTCTCAATCAGGAGGTTTTGAGCATATGTGATGTAGCACGAAGATGGTCCGATACCACCAATAACAATCTCACACAAATTTCACAAAAAGAAACAAACAAAGTGGGAGTTTTTCATATATAAAAGAATTAATTTACATGAGGGATCCAAAATCCCTTTTATAAACAAAAATAAAGACCAATTTGCCTTTATTAGGTCTACCTTGCTTTAACAAATATAACAAACTTTTTAATACTTGAAACTTCTTTTAGAAATTTAGCAAACTTGTAAAAATTTAAAACAGGAAATGTTAAAACAATCCTGAGATTAAGCCCTAAATTTCAACAACAACATAAGCTTGCATTTACTTTTGTTTTCCAATATTACTCCAGTATATTATCCTACCAATATCACGCGAGCCAATTGAGTGGCCACATTGAAAAAGTCCCTTATTAGGTTACTTCTACTGCATCTGTAACACTTTTTTTTTGTTTTCTATACCTGAGTTTCCTTTAAGTTATTGGATTGTGTGCAACTTCCGTTCTGACTTTGACTATGTTCAAGATGTGCCAGTCCCAAGATTATAGTGCTTCATTGGCTGCACATTCATCCACTCTAGTTGTTGAATTTTGTCCTCTAATATCCAGTTGGTTTATGAAATATGGTTCACAATTTGTCAAGTCCCAACGATCTTGAATGTGAGGGAAGCATCCCAAATCTTTGTTCCCTGGTTGAGCGGATAGATATGTTTTTGCACCTTTTTTATTTCTAATGTATTGGATCCTTGCCATGTAACTTCAAAATTGGCTTTTAGAGACTCTGCAATCTTTATTGGCACCTCTTCTCACATGGTATATGACACATGGTTTGTAATGAATAAACTTCATGAAATTTCTGTATTTTCCTCATCTTGCACAGAGATAAAAATAGTCAGGCATCCTCATATCAAAACCCCTCTTGACCACCCACAACTCTTCGTATGGAACTAACTTGGTATGTCATGTGTGCTATCACAGAAAGTGATTTCTCCATTACGCCAAGGAAATGGATGGATGGTGTGGGAGAATCAAGGAGCAAGATAGCACATCCAAATTTTAGGTATTGAATGATAGGAATTGTTGGCCAGGGCTTTTCGATCCATCTATTGAATTGATTATAGAAGGAGCCTCTGCACCTTCTTTAAGTCTTAGCTTTCCCTTAAAAAAATAAAAAAGAGAGACACTGTCACTCACTAGTACTCAATTGCATCTTAATTTCCGAGATGAGAGTCAACAAATCATATATGCATTTTATCATATACAATGTTAGGAACAAATTATCTCCTCTATAAATAGCCAGAATGATTAATTTGATATGCAAAAATTTATTTATATTGTCAAAGTTAAATAATATAACTCTTAAAAATTATGTTACTACTTTGGGAAAAGGTGATGATTCTCACTAAAAATATATCCTAAATGAAATGGTGAAAGAATCTTACATAGATTCAGCCTAAGACTCACTCCTCACAATGCTGCCGATGTCATCCAAGACTACAAAGCACCACAAGTTTTATCAGATGAAAGATCAGAGATTTTCATATGGGCCATAGCAAAAACCAAAATCCGTAATTCTGATCACTGTTAGGTCCATGTGATCCAGAAACAAGATCCCTCCCTCTCATGATGACATTAGCATAATCTAGTTTGAAGACTATCGAGAAGGGTCTAGATCCATAAACAAAAGAGGAGGTTTGTGTGAGATCAACCAGTCCACACAAGAGATCTAGAAAATCATCGAGATCACTTGAAATCCACTTTGTCAAGTGAGATAAAAAAGTGCAAATGCTTCTAGAAGTGTCAAGTTTATGTGAGATTAGTGTGAAGCAAGCTTTGACAAGGCAAGAGAAGACCACAAACTCGTTACTGATCAAAATTTTGACAACTGTAACATCTTTAGTTATATTCATCAAATACTCGGCAGGACTCATTTTTCCTTTGTATAGCACACAAGAATCTACCAAGGCAAAACGAAGCACAAAGAAAAAAAATACTAACTAGCATCCAGAGACAATTAATGGCTTACTACTAAAACACATTGAAAAAGAACTACCCAAGGGGCTCTTCTTCCATGATATCTCTTGTCACCACCTCAAGCATATCTTGAAAAAGAATAATCACCTGCCCTCTGTCATCTTCTTTGTTAGTCATCTGGCAAGACAACCCATTAAATAAATCTTGCAATAGCAGAATTTTAAAAAACATTTAAAAATAAAAACAAAAGAAACAAGCAATACCAGTAACTCAATCAGCTTAATAAATTTGTTGCACAAAATGGGAAGATGGCTCAACTTGAGCTCATGCAAGCTGTCCCGGTCAATGCAATCCTTAACCTTGGAGAAAATACCATCTACCACCCTAATACAAATCAATTAAAAATGAATGAAAAAGTTAGACAAACATATTGAAACAAGAGATTTTTGTCAAAAGAATAATAGAAATGATTAAATAAGTCATGTGGTTACTATCCTAATACAAATCCACCAAGAATGTATGAAAAATTTAGACATACTGAGGCAAGATATTTTTGTCAAAATAATAATAGAAACAAATTAACAAATCATGGGGGTGCAAATAGCTTACTCGCTTTCATGTTTACCATCAACTAAATACTTAATAATGCTCATAAATGATGCGTAGCACTCTTTAACAGCACAAATCGTATAAGTTTCTGCATAAATTCTCTTCTCCAATTCACGATATTTTCCATCACTATCTTTTGCCATATCAAGTGCAATAGGAATCTGCAAACCATATTATCAATGCTTTATTGAATTGTAATTTTAACTCAGCTTAGTTGGTATATATTATAATACCATTCTCACTACCACCACCTCAAGATATATATAAAGAAACAAAAATTGTTGAGAGCCAGTTTACCCTGTTAGCAAGCAAAAAAGGTGGCCACTGGATTATTTTTAGATCAATCAGATCCCTATCAGACGTATATGGAACAAGCAGCAAATCCATTTCCCTATATGAAATAACAGATTATCAACATCCTGAACGTACAATAGCTTAACATGCTACCAGAACTTAAGACGATACCTGTTGCTTATGAGATCTTCTTCCCGGAAACTAGTAATTATTTTATTCCACATTTGAGCAAATCGTGCTGCCTCCTTCTCAGTACCACTACTTGAGGACTAAAATCACCAATAAATAAATATTTATATTTGCACATAAACTGAGTAAAAACACATATTTTTCACATGGTAGTGGGAAAGTATTTAAACCTGCTCAAACTTGCTAGAGAAAGCAGCCCGAAAACCGCTAGTTTTGCTTGCTTCAGATTTTTCAGGTGGAATTAAACAGGCATTAAAAGCAATCGGCAGAGAATGAAACCTTGATCTTAACATTCCCAATGTGCGAATCTGGGATAGTAAAGAACAATAGTATCATAGAATAGAAACTATTATTACTCTAAAAGTCCAATTTAAACTAGTCATTCATTCAATAAAACGCAAGTTGCAACAAAGATTCAGCATAAGGATTCTACACAACTAATTTGCTAAAGCCAAGTCGCAGAATTAGACCAACAACCAGGAGCCAAGTTAAACTAAAGAATTACAATCAAATCCAGGAATGCTATAAACACCTATTTAGTAAAGAATGCCAACTTTCAGCATATAAGATGACAAAACAATCTCGTCCACAAACAAAACAGAAAACAAAATTAGATGGTCTTTCATTTTGTCATGTGTAATTAGTTATATTATTCTGCAACCTAAAGCACTTCCTAAACAATTAGCAAATGAATTGCCTAAATCAGGTCTTAAAACCCAAGGAAAAGTGACATGAAAGCACAATCTATCATCTACATCTCTCAATGCATTAAAGATGCATACACACCATCCTTAATGCGAAAATGAAAAAAACTTCAACAGGCGCTGACAAGATCAGTAGCATAATAACTCAGTAGTATAATAGCCAAAGTATGAAACCAGACCTCTCCTAGTCGACGACAAGCCCCATAAATGCCACCAACCAATGTAGAAAAAATTGCATACCAAATCTGAGTATCCATGAAGTAAACCTAAGAAACAATAATAGCATGAACAACCCACTTAAAATAAAATGAAAAGATATATAATGAATTACAGTCAAGAAGCATACAAGGATAATTGGAGCCCAAAGAGCAATCACCACACCAATGTTATTATTGGCTGCAGAAAAAACAAGTCATAAACAACTTCCTAATGTAAACTTAGACTCTCTAGTAGTAGTAAGTATTACCATGTGGGAAAAACTCATGCCATTTGTAGGTATATATATGCTCGTTCATGATATCTTTTGTTGGCTTTACAAGAGGCTTTATCTACATTAAACAAAGTAGTAAAGTTCAAACTCATTAGTCATAAGAAGAGTAAGCTCAAAATGGTTGGGATCAGTGGAAACCTCAATATAGTAACTAAAAGCCAACTTTGTAGCTAGAAGAAGCACCCAGAACATGGTGTACCTGATATCGAGAAATTAATACTTTTGTAAACAAGAAGCCATGTGAACTGCTGGCATTTTTTAATTATGAAAAATAATTAAATCATACTTAAAAAGTGACCATGAGCTCTCATGCATCCCTCTTCCAACGTAAAGACGTGGCTGTCAAAAATAACTTATTTACAAAGGAAAGCATTTGATTTTGATGTAATAAATGATCACTATTAAGAACAGAAAAAATACCTGAGACCACCACATCATGAGGGTAATTATCTTAAAGTTAGAACGTTCTAGAAATCGTCTTAAGAATGGAAATAAAAACAGCAATGCAGCAAGCATATTGGGTGATAGATAAATGACAACAGCCAGAATGTAGAGTGAAGGCTGATTTTGACCGTCCCCAAGCCAACTCTTGATTGTCCTTGCCAATCCCGTAGGATGTTTAAAAGAATATGCATAAGTTACTGATAAGATTATCACCCATGTTGCTGATGAAACGGCCTTCAAGATATATCTCAGTTTAACAGGAAAAGACATCCTCCTCCTTGCTTTCCAGCCAAATATTACATCAAGGACAGCTGCAATAATCCATTAAATAAATGCTCTAATAGAGTGGATCACTGTGTAATTTATGTTTTATAAATGCTCTAATGTTATTTGTTGAATAGCCATTACATCAACACTAGTGTAAAAGCTTCTGAACACTTTGAAAGCTTCGCCAACTAATAGGAAAATTTGAGTTATAAGATATCACAAGATGCAACCTATTAAGAAATTAACTAAAACCAACAGAACTTCAAAACTACCTGGAGGATACTGACAGGGAAAAAATCACGCTTCTACTTGTATCAACATTAAACATGAATCCTATATTATATGAAAGTTATTTATTTCTTTGCATAGTTTTCCAATAAAACAAATATATAAAAATAGGGAATGAGTGGTAATACAATTGGTCAGGTGAGTGCAAATAACAGTTTTCAACAAAGCAGATGAATTAACAACAAAGTTACCAGGAAGGGAAAATATGTATTGCAACACAGAAAAGCTAGCCAAAACCAGTGCCTATGAGAGACAAGTTTCCAGTGGGGTCTGAAGGCACACATCAAGAAGAATGATAAAACTAGATTATTTCAGAAACATAACAATAAAGTCAAAGGTTAAGCCAAGATGTATATCCCGCAAGAGATCGCTCTAACAACTTAGGAATAGTCAGAAGAACCACACATGGTAGGTAGTTTGCATAAAGCAAAGGACGATACAACACAGACAAGTTAGAGAAGAAATTGGTTTCTATTCCAATGAGAAATTCCGCAAAAAAGGAAGAATTTCCACAACCAACATATATTTATATTCACAACACGCAACAGATCACTTTCATTGAAAAAATCACAGTTTCTTGAAGTTGATCATGAATGCAAAAGGTGAGACACTAGAGAGAAGGGAATATAAAGCAGGAAACAATCCCCATGTAATGCCAAAACCTAAAAGGAAAATTGGAAATGAAAAAAAAATCATAGAGATCTGATTTACTTTTCCAGCTATTCCTCAATTTGTTTTCTTACTTGTTCTGTATAATGGTCGACTGTCGAATAAAAAGTATAGAAAGGCTCCATTTACATTCGTTGTGTTAAAGTGGGACGGACAAAAGAATGCTATAAGAAAGTAAATAGTTAAACATATTAATAATACAGCAGAACACTTGTATTTGTTGCCCATCCTTCCAGTATAAGTTTTGGACCTAATGTCCTAGTTTTTTTTTTAAGCCTGATGAATGATTTTGTTCCTGCTCAGAGAATCTCAAGTTCCCCTAATTAGTGGGATTGGAGGACTTCCCAGGGCTTAGCTGATTTGATTTTTTTGCAAGCTTGTAGAAGAGACATGGGTTTTCATTCATTAACAATGTAGTCTAACTAGTGGTTGGAACAGATCAGGGAATTGGCTGTTAATTTGATTGGCAGGCTAACTAGTGGTTGGAACAGATCTTCATTAATTTGTTATGGGTCCGAATAAAACTCAATTCAGACCCAAATTGGATGAGCAATGGTTGTACGGCATTGAACCTTCCTGAACTAGTTCAGTTCAGTGGTTCATCAGATTAGAGCTTAGAGGATAGCAATAGCCTTCTTCTCACCCCTTTCCTACATAGCATGAAGCACCCC
>JBBMKF010103254.1:0-20433 GCA_037834155.1 Curcuma caesia
CGGGGATTCATTTCAAATCATTTTAATTTATATATATTTTTAGATTTTTGATAAATAAAGTTTTAAAATTGAACATTCTTTTTTCTTTTCTAAAAACAAATTGGACAGAAAATGTTTTACAATTTTTTCATGTGAAATTCTTTCCTTACCTTTTTTTGTTCTTCAAAACAACAGGATTATGTTTGGTACGCATGAATGGAATGAAATAAAAAGAGGAACAAATTTTTTATTTCTTTATTTGGTTGCAATAAGAGAATGATACCTAGTAAATGCTTTAATTTATGTTTAACCTTTTTATTTGTCTACTGCTTCAGACCAATAAGACTTACATGGTACATATGGTTTATTTTGTGTAATTTGCATTATTCATTGGCACATCCAGTTTGGTGGTTCCAGACAAAAACCTTAGTTTAGTTGTTGTCCATACAAGACGTTTAGTAGATTCACCTGTCTTGGTTAGCTTGCCCAATTAACTTATTTTATTTATCTTAACTTTGCAAAGTATGTGTGATATTTGATAGAATAGGAAATGCTGTTTTCTGCCTCTTAAAGTAGGGAATGGATTGAATGGAATGAACAATCCTTTAAATAGATCATTTCATCTTAAATTGTTCAACTTAAAATAAGAATAGAATCCTAGAGGAAACAAAGCATTCCATTTATGCACACAATGCACCCTAGGTGTTTTTATCTTAGAAACATAATCTTTGTCCATACAGATAATATAATATGCAACTTAATACCCTTGATTCCCCAAAAACAGTAAAATAAATCCTCAAATATCATTAAATTTCTTTGGTCATAATTTTTTTTCGCATCATCATGCAGCACATCTGTATGTTATCATTAAATATACAGAAAATACTAACCATTTCATGTTACGGTCAGTTACCACAGGACCGTTCTTCATGCATCCAAGATATGTTCGAGTATTTGGTCGTTCTTTTGCCAAAAGCAAAGAAAGACGATCTGAACAATGCAATGAACAAATAAACTAAAGCAGTTCTGAAGAAAGAAATGACAATTTCTCAAATACATGTTACCTGGCCTCAAATATATGTCATCATCGGCTTTCACATAGAAATCAGAATCATAAAGATCAAATGCAGTTTGGAAGAAAGCTAATCTACAACAAAAATTAGATAAGAGTTTGGACAAACCAACAGAAGAGCACTCCAAAACACTTATGTAGTAGCATTTCATACGTTTTGTGTGGAAGATTGTTGTACTCTTCTTCAATATCTATAAGCATGAAATCATCGTACGCATTCACCTCCTTTTGAAGGGTTGCCATTTTTGATTTACCTTTGGTCTTTCCTATAACAAATCTGAAAGCCAAGCCAGTCGCTTCTTCCAAACTGCAGCATGCATTGCTCAGACTCAGAACTAGGGCAACGATTCAACGCCAATCCGGTTAATTACCAAATTCATCCAATTAGAGATCACAAGATACTATCAAAGCCGAAACTTTGTGGTACAAAAATCAACAGACAATGGAGAAGAGAATGAAACAATCGAAGAGTCCGATACGACGAGATTAAAGACGAACCGGAGAAGACCTCGACGATCGGAGGACAACCACGTCTGCCTGATAGCTTTCCTCCGGCCGACCGATCCAAACCCCGTCTGGATCCCAACGAAAGCCATCACCTTGTGCCGCTTCGACGCTCCGACGTCGTGTAAACCTCCGCCACCGGCGCCGCTGCGATCCCACTCGACGGAGACCGACCTAGGCTTCACATCGGGGCACATTCCAGAGGGTCTCGTGACGGAGAATACGCCGAAGAGGACTCCGGTGATGCAGAAGATCAGGCAAACGAGGGAGAAGACGGAGGAGGAGGAGGAGAGGCGGCGGAAACGGGAGGTCGGGTGTGAGTGGAAGGCCTTGGGCGACATCGGCATCGCTAATTCGTAGTCATAAGCCTCGGAAAAACTTCATGTTGTTGTGGATCGAGGAGGAAGAACGACAAGCTCCAAAGAATTAACGAATTTTAACTTCCCATGGGATTTAAAATTTTAAAAATTATTAAATTAGTATTATTATTCATGCTGTGATTTTCCATATTTAATGATATTTTAAATTGAATCGCTAAAAAGTAAAAAACACGAAAAATGGAGGAGCAGGAAATTGGATGTTTCGGGATGCGGCTACTCGCGGTCCGACGACCGACGATGCTGCTTAGCTGGCAAGCTTCGCGTAGGCTTAGTTGGCAAACCACCAGTCACATGGCCAGCTGTCACGATCACGGGTCAGGATTTTACTATGATACCCCTTAAATTTACCTAAATGTCTCACGAGCCTCGCCTGATTTTATATTATGAATGAGAGAATATCTTCGGAATTTCATAATTTGTATCGATCGTATAAAGGCAGTGGTCACCGGTGGTGAACTTACCTCGCTCTGGGGCTGCTGCTTCTTCTTTGCGAGGAGTCGAGAGACAGGCGGCGGGGATTCTCGTGATGCATCAGGTGGAGTAAGAGGGGGACATTAAAGAGGTGAAGAGAGAGAGTTCTTTCTCCTTCTTCGTCGTTTAGATCTCAAGATCTGCCCTCGTTTCTTCCATTTGATTCGTTCTTTGCATCGCTGAATCCCCCGTCTTCTCGTTTGATTCTTTGTTTTTACGGAAAGTTGGGATTTTTTTTAAAACCTTTTCCTGTTCTTCCATGTCTTCATCCGCTCGAGCCCTTTAACCTCCCTAGATCCAGTCGTTCCCGATCTCTTCCTCTCTTGGAACCGACCAGGCCACCTTCTAGTGTCAGCTTATCTGCAAAGTTGCAGTCTTTGGAGCTCCTGGGAGAGACCTGTAGCAAAAATGTCCAACCACGTCGGCGCCTCCGCCGCCAGCACTCAGAAGATGCAGTCGTTGGACTCCGTTTCGGATCAATTCCACTTGGCTTTAAGTGTGGAGGCAAACAAACCCGATTTCAAGGACTTCCCTGTCCTTAGCTCCCATGCCTCGCATCGCCCAACGCGTCCCACCACCAGCGGCAACACTACCACCAGCAGCAGCAGCTCCGGCTCCTCCATTTCGGTCTCGGGGAAGCCCTCTCCTCTCGCGGACTCCAAAAAATACGATCTTGGCCTCGACGGGAGACGCTCTCACTCAGGTGAGCTCATCTTAGGGCCCAATGATCCCATTCCTGGCGCCACGGATAGCAAGAGTTCCAAGCCAGCCCACCGTCGTTTCGGCTCTGTCCCACTTATCTACGCCGTCGGTAGCTTTTCACCCAGCTTCACCACCGGTTTTGGATCTGGTAGCAACTCCTCTGCGAGCTCTCCGATTACTAATATTCTACCGGCAGGGAACATATGCCCATCGGGGAAGATTGGCAAGACGGTCATGATGAGCCGGAATGCGGCGAGGACCGACACGCTAGGATCCGGAACTGGGAACTATGGCCATGGGAACATAGTGAGGGGTGGAACCAGTGTTGCAAGCAGTGGGAAGCCAATAGAAGCAACCAATGCCACTTAGTTTTTATTAACTATGATCAGCAGTTTGTATATGAATGCTTTTAGTACACAATTAGTAATTATAACTTGAGATCTATATCTATTTTATCAAATTCTGTTCAGATCAAAGTGGATGTCTTTTCTTCCCTCGAGATGATTAATCATTTTTTGGCTGTTTATATTTGTTTTTCAGATTTGCAACAGCATCTCACGTTCATACATGGATATGCACACTGATTCATATTGATGAATAACAATTCTGAATTTATAAAAGAGATAATCTTGGTTTGTATTTTATATGGTAAGTTAGCTTTAGAGAATTGTGGCCACTGAGCAGCTTCAAAAATAAATCAGGATTCATATATTTGTTGTCTGTTCTTCTGTTAAAACTAATGATTTTGGACTATGGGTTAGGGATGTTGTCGATTGTAGTTATTGGAGCATTCTCATGTTGCTCAGTAAGAAAAAGAAACAGCATATTGTTATTGTGATGTACAAATGTTGCTGCCTGCTGCATGTTTATGGTTAATTGAGTTGTAGACATGATTACCTATCTTTTTTTTTTATTGACTATGATTAGTAGATCACCTGACTGCAACAAATATTTTTGTATCACAAATAAAGGATTGTACTTCAAGTTCTTCATCTGCTTATCCTTTTTATATGGACTCAAGAACTTAGAAAAAAGAACTTGTAGTTTTGTTTTGCTCTATATTTTAGGCTTTATTGTCCTTTGGGTGCATGATAATCATGTTTTATCTGGATTTCTAGCCAGTATGATGTTTTAAATCTTTAACAATGGATTCAGATAAATTAGGTTTGAGAGATTCTGGAATGTATATTCTTCTATTCAAACTGTTTATCTAGGCTAACAGCTTAGGACAAGTCAAGAATGTTCAGAAACATCTCTTGTTGAGAGATTCCAGAATATAGGTTCTTCTGTTCAAATTGCTTATTTTGGTTGACAGCTTATCCTCACAGTCCTCAAATACCATGTTCTTTGGAATGCTATCGAATTCATACTTGTATGTCGTCAGCGCCCAAGTTGATATGGCTCAAGGAAGGTGAGGCTTAAAAATGCTGTATTAAATAGTAAGACTGTGCTTACCTTTTTTGGTGGTCGGCGAGCATGACTAGTGAATAATTTTCAGGTTTGAAAATGCAGTTACTGCCGCTCAAAAAGCAAGGCAGATAGATCCCAGAAATATGGAGATATATACTGTATTGAACAACACTAGAGCTGTATCTAGAGCACGAGCATTAGGCAATGAACTCTTTAACTCGGGAAAGTTTGCAGAAGCAAACGTAGCTTATGGGGAAGGACTCAAGCATGACCCTGCAAACCCTGTTTTGTACTGCAATCGAGCTGCTTGCTGGTCCAAACTCAGACAATGGGAAAAGGCTGTTGAGGATTGCAACAAAGCTCTCAACATTCAAGCCAACTACACCAAAGCCCTTCTTAGGCGTGCTGCCTCATACACTGAGGTGATACATTTCCCTTCCATTTTTTATTCTGATAGCAAAGAATCTATTAGATGACTTACAATGATGTTCTCGCCGATCTTTATGGTTGTTAGCTTGAGAGGTGGAGTGAGGCTGTTACAGATTATGAGGCTCTCAGGAAGCAGCTCCCTGGTGATATTGAGGTTGCAGAAGCCCTCTTTCATGCTCAAGTTGCACTAAAAACCTCTCGAGGGGAGGAAGTCTCGAATATGAAGTTCGGCGGTGAGGTCGAGGAAATTATGGGATTTGAGCACTTTCAACAAGCCATAAGTTTGCCTGGTGAGATGATGCATCCCCCAACTAATTTCTATAATCATCTCGCATTATTGGTATTCTCTGCTTCTTACAAATTCAAGTTCTACATTAACTTAGTCGTATCATAAAGAGGCATTAATCGCCATGGGTGCTATTAGTTAAATAGCTCAAGAAGGAAGAACAAGCCATTTGATTTCCTCATGGACGCAGTAGTCTGTTTGAAAGAAAGTTAAACCTCACCCATATATAGAGGATGTTACGAATGGAACTTTTTCTTCCCTCTTGTCTTTTACAATCCAAATGTTATCAATCCTTCCATAAGTTATTGTTTGCTCTCTTTGCTTCCTTACACTCACTGAATCCAATCCGTTCAGGAGTGTCTGTTGTGTATTTCATGGTGGCACTCAACCATAACTGCAACCAGATCACCCCATTTGTGGACACCTTGTGCAAAAGATTTCCATCTGTGAACTTTCTAAAGGTAATTAACCAGCTTTTCCTTCAACTATCCACAAATGTATAATCCTTTGCCCGTTGGTAGGTTGATGTAAGTGCAATCCCAGTGGTCGCCAAGGTGGAGAACGTGAGGACATTCCCCACTTTCAAAATCTACAAGAGCGGGACCAAAATGAAGGAGATGATCTGCCCCAGCCGCCAGGTTTTGGAGTACTCCATAAGGCAGTACAGTTCATAGCTAATCAAGCAAATGGCTTCCCCCAACTTGACGACGAGGCTCAGAAAGTGCCAACATCAATCAAATCATGTTGGATCAGCATGCGAGAAAGAAACAAGCATGAATAGGCTGCAGCTACCAAGAATCCAATCATCTATTTGTTCCTCATCTGCCATTATATATATATTTTTCTTCTCTCCGAGGTTTCAATTCAATATTTACCTTTTTTTTTTTTTTTTGCTTTTTACATTGTAATGCGACTTCCATGATGTGCTGTTGGCCAGAGCATAAAGCGGATTTAATAGGAGAAAGAACAGATTCTCATTAATGCGAATGATGAACACAAAAAGGCCAGAGGTAACAATCGCTAAAAATTGTTCATCGTGATATATTTTGAAAACTTCTACAAAAATTCTCCGAAACTATTTTTGGTGAACAAACTGACCTATAATTAGCATCTGAGAGACTCAGACATGAAAAACAATGTATGTGTAAAACAATACGCCTTAATTAATCTCTCAGCATCTCCATTAGTTCATCGATAAATGAACGCTCAGGCAACCCCTTGGGACTTCTCTCCGATCCCTGCGCTACTCCTCCGTCAGCTCCGGCCGCCGCCTCCGTGGTGGATGACTCGTTCTCCGTCAGCCTCAGCGGCCTCTTTTGATTCTCCATTCCGGCGGTAGAGGCGGCGGCTGTGTGTCTATCCGCCGCCACCGCAGTTGCCGTTGCCGTGGTCGATGATTCCACTTTCCCCGTCAGCCTCTGCACGACCGACTTGAAGTCCCGCGCGTTGGTGTGCACGTACTGTGTCTCTATGATCCTCACCTTCGTAGGCAACCGTCTGACGGCGCCGCCTCCGCCGCCAGCGGACGTCGAAGCGTCCTCCTTGAGCTCCATATCCCAGTGTTGGAATGCAGGTCACGTTGTTTACACGTATCGATATATAGATTTTAACGCATTAGATTTGGTCCACTTGATTCAGTCAGGGAAGAAGTAATCAGGATTCCAGAAAGTCAAAGGTCTCACTTGGAGGAACGACGACTGTTGTTCCAGTCAACCATGTCGTTGTTACGGACTCGATAGGAATCAGGTGTTGCGTAGAAATATTTTGAAAAAAAAAACTTTTTTCTTTGAGTTCTATGCATGACTTATTCAATTTATCTTTTAATTAATTTTTATTTATGAAAATAATAAATTTCATTTAATTTCATTGACTATCTCTGGGGTGATCCGTCCGGTCTCACGAAAGTTTTCCACCGACCATCAGGGTAAATCGGAAAGTGCACACAGCGACCAACTCAGACGCTCAACATCCTTTGATTGCGCTTCCCATTTGGAAGAAAATTCTTATAAATACGTCGTAGTTGAGGATCGAATCGCAGGTACCTAAATGACAACCTGGATATCCTACTGCAGTATCATTGCCCCGGGAAAAATAATTTTTTTTATTTTCTAAGTGTAAAGTGTAATATACGTGTTAATTAGTTGAAATAACTTATTTTGAGCGTAGACCAAATCTCATGTTACCGGTCAACTAACTTTATTGACGATTAGAAAAGGTCAAAACCGTAACATGTCAATAACTGTCATAATGTGAGTATCTTAATGATTACTCGGTCCAGATCCGCTAATCAAAAAGATCGGGTTGCAGTCACGAGCCGCCGAATCCGAATTAGTCGAGTCAATGAATCGGATTACAAGCCTCGATGACCGAATCCGAATCCGTCGAGTCAACAGATCGGATTACAAGCCTCGATGACCGAATCCGACAATGACTCTGACGCCGAATTTCTAGATTTTGAAGATGGATCGATCGATTCTTCGTCTCGCGATCTCTTCGCCCCCAGATTGAGTTCCCGA
The DNA here is from genome assembly GCA_037834155.1 of Curcuma caesia. Lineage (NCBI taxonomy): Eukaryota > Viridiplantae > Streptophyta > Magnoliopsida > Zingiberales > Zingiberaceae > Curcuma > Curcuma caesia. The sequence continues at coordinate 7,750 of JBBMKF010103254.1, forward strand.
CGGGAGGAGAATGGAGAGGTTTAAGTGGATCCAACGATCACTTCTTGGCGACGATCGGGAACAAGAAGACGACCTGCTGGGTGAATTCGGCGACGGCTCCTGCTCCCTTTCCCCTCTCCAGGTACTCCTCCTCCTCCCCCATTTCTTCTATCCTTGCTCTCGATTCATTTCTGGCGCCTACTGTAACGATTTCTTTTTCTTTCTCGCTTGGGAGGGCAGAGATTGTATGGCTTCGCTGCGTCTCTTGTCATCGGATTTGCATTTATGCTGTTGGTATGTCGTCGAATTTCACTTCCTTTGCGTTTTAGGGTTTCTCATCATCTTCCTCTTACCTGTTGTAGTTCCGGTAAATCCCAAAGTTAACTCATTTGCTAATTTCTCCTCTGTTGTAGTCCCTTGTTGTTTTCTATAAACCGATCAAGTTCGCCCTACTGTTCACCTTCGGGAATCTGTTTGCAGTGGGAAGGTGAGATTTTGGACGTGGGATTTTGTTCTTAGCAGCATCGACCTTTAGACCTTGTATATGTATTGATCATTTCCTCTCTGCAAAATATGGAGCAATTTCCAGTTGATCATAGATTTTTCCACTACGAGAACCAGCAATATGCAAACTAGACTCTATCTCTCTTCTGTCACTTGTTCATTCTTCCCGTTCATCTTGAAACTCATGCCAAACACCATCATTGGACAGCACAGCCTTCCTTATCGGGCCAGTACAGCAAGCAAGAATGATGCTTGATCCAGTGCGAGTTTATGTGACGATCATATATGTCGGCAGTGTTGTTGCTGCTCTCGTTTGTGCTCTTTGGGTAAGTTTTATGTAGTTACTTAGCTTTGGCGCCAAAGCTTCATACAAGTCGAGAAGACTTCTTAATATGCCTACTTGCTTCCATGCAATGCAGATTCATAGCAAATTGCTTACGGTGATTGCAATTGTAAGCGAAATCTGTGCTCTTTTATGGTAAGTTCTTTTACATTTATTTTCATAGATGTTATGCATACACAACTAAATTAGTAAATAGAGGGAAAGTCGAGAGGTCAATAAATGCCACACCTTTCACTTGGTAGGATTTGAGGATACAGTGATCAATCTCTTTTTGTTATCAGTGTTGTGATGCCAACTTATTAAGGATGATGGCTTAGCTATACTAGGGAAGATTCATCTGTTTCTACTTTCAATATTTGAAATTATATACTTCAATCTTAGGAATTTTCTCAAAACAGTCATTTTTTTCTATCAAATTGTTCCATTGTTTATGAATTACACAGTTGCTCAGGCCCTACCCTAACTTATCATGAGATAATGCATTACTTCGTTTAAGGCATGATTACTTAGAAATACCTCTCCATACTAAATCAATACGCAATTGTTCTTAGTGCAGGTACAGCTTGAGCTATGTTCCTTTTGCTCGACGAATGGTTTCTGAGCTACTTATAAGTTGTTGTGACACGGAGCTCTAAAGTGTTTGAGTTGTGCCTCTCAATAAACTCTATTTATCTGCTAGATTTGTATTCATTCCCTTGATGAGTTGATTCTGTAAAAATTCGCATCGCAAATACAGATCAAATCTACTGCTTGTTGCGTTGGCGTGTCCACCAATTCAGACCCTTTCTGTTGTTTCTGGTATTGTAAAGTCGAAGTGACAGTTTTTCCTGTGAAGAGGCGTTTTCTGTTTTTCTTACCGGTGTTTGAATGTAATCCTACGAATGAAGATTTACCATTGATGTCTTTGCTGCCAATTTATTTGAAAACATTCATCTATCCATCTTCAATGTGGTACAACAGCTCATTAACACCGTGCATCTTTATTAATATATATATGTCGAGATCAAACGTGCTCGTACCAATCCAACTTACAGCACAGAGGCAAAAAGAAAGTTCAAAATAGCTCTAAGATTTCTCTTCATCCGATTGGTGAGAGCACGGTACATTGACAACATCAGCAAAGTATTCTTCAACTGAAACAGAAACAACGAAGTATTTGAGGAGGATCATTAATAAAGAGAAGAGAGTCTGGAAAAAGAAGGTTAAAGGTTGGTTACCCATGTCTTCCTGTTCCGGAGAGTCCAACAAGATGTCCGAATCCGACGGCATGAAAGGAGAGCCATCATAGTCTCCCAAAACTCCAAGATCTTGTATGAGCCAAACCAGATGATGATGTCAATGGAATTGTAACTCAAAAAAACACTACCGAAAAAAGATCAATCCAGTAAGCACTAGTGAAAGTCAGTTCTGTGAATCTTATTGTCGATTTAACTATTAATATCTAGGTCTCCTAAATCCTGAGATAAAGTGTTGCATTTCTAGGTAATCTCTCTAGTTCTTCCTTATGTGTTAACACTGCAAGTCTCCAACAAACAACAAAACTATTCCCTGCCTGCATATCATCGCTGCAACTTTTATTACTTGTCATTCCAGTTTGTTCAATATTATCCTCATCCTCTATATTTTTCAGGTGTCGATCTAACATCTCTACAAGAAAAATTATTTTGACGTTATGTCTTAGTATAGCAAGATAACAAGAATATAGTAGTTAGTTTATTTGAGGATTTATTTAGGAGCCTGCTCATCAGTTATTGTCACTTATTGGTGACTAAATTTGTTTCCAAAGATACAATCATATATCTGAATTGAGAGGTCTAAGAGCAAGATACCTGCTATATTTGTCAAGTCAGGTGTCAATTCAGAAAGACTGAAATTCCAAAACTGTCCTAAGGATCGCATAGTATCTCTTGACTGTTCCAGACCATCTGATCCCAGTTGCAGCCCTGAATTTGCTGCATCAGATGGAAAGGCTGAATTTAGTGCTGATAAGTCCGTGCCTATTCCAGATATCTCAGGAATAGAAGGAAAATGATTGCTTGATGTTGCTGATGCAGAGCTCATAACCATTTCGGACATGAAAGAAATGGCACCACAAGGAGGGGTTGCATGAGCCACTTCTGTTGTGGTTGTGCCACTGTTAAGAATAAAACTGATAAAATAAGCAATGTTTCATAAAGATAACTTGGAAAAGGCAAAATGATAAATCGAATTTGAATATGATGCTATTATCAGTCTCAGGCAAACTATCCCAGATAATTAACTTGGAAATTGGTTACAGGAGTGTTCTTAACAAATCTCATTCTAAAAGAACCAGAAAGATGGCATCCACAGGCCACAAAATCTCCCTACTTTGCATAAACAATGATAGAAACAAGAACAGTGGTCACTGGAAGAAAAGAAGTTGATCCAGCTTTTCCTATGTGAAAAAGAAATCAATACATCACTCTCTTATAGTGGAAAGTCAAAATGCTCATAGGGGAAACATTTTTCTTACTCAGTCCTGGAGTTAATGCGAATGGGGTGAAAAGTGCCTGGAGCAGGAATACCGTGGACTACATGAGAGCTGGAGAGTCCACAACCCATTGGGTCAGCAAAAGGCTGACCTGTAGCTGACATTGGGTGCTGAGAAAGAATAGGATACCCCATGGGTAAATTGACTGCACTGCAAATGAGTGTTAACTAAGCTATGTGTTCTACAAAAGTATCCTTTTATTTACAAAAACAAAAAAGTGCTCTACAAAAGCAATTTGTTTTGAGGGAAATAAAGAGAATTTCATCTTAGTTTCAATTATTTGAGGAATGATGAGTCTTCACCCTTCATTGAACTCTATGCAAAGATACTTTAATTGCATTCTTCAATTATAAATAATTCAAGTTGTCTAATTATAGAATTTAATGATTATTTTTGAATAGTCTCACACCATTTTAATTTATTTCCTCTTATTTTATCATCTAATGGAGCTACCCTACTTGCTCTTACATAGTAGTATTTTTTAAATCTTTTTTACTAATCCCACACATCCATCTTAGGGATCTGCTACGTTAATTTAGTTCAAAACAGCTAATAATATGCTCCATAAAAGTAGTAAAATTTTACTCCTACCTCTCTTTCAACCATCCACTTGATATCTTTTTCTTGTTGAATAAAAGATCCAAGATATCCAAAACTCTCCAAGATTTTGTATGCTCATGGTCTATTTAACTATTTTCACAGTTTTCCTTTCTCATTGTCGAAACTACCTTTTAGTTCTGGTTAACTTAAATTTTTCGCTTCTCACTTCATTCTTCCATCTTTGGATTCAACCTATTTACACTTATCAATTAGCACGACATCATAATGAAAATCCCAAGGAATCAATCTCATAAATTACCAGGCATAGGGCGAATCCCATTTTGAATAGGAGCCAATGGAATCTTAGGCTGAACAGGATACTTCATCAAATGGTACTGGTGCTCAAGCAAATGATTGAACAAAATGATTTGCCTCTTCAGCTTTAGTCTTATATAATAAGCTCTGAAAAATTCTGAGTTTTCTTCTTCCAATTTTTGCCATACTGAAAAAACATAAAAACTAAAGATAATAAAATTTGCATATAAATATCAATGGTAGCCTACAGATCAAGAAGTTTGGTTGAGAGTATTATTACTCATAGGCCAAGTATGCCAAATTGGTTATTCAATTTATTACAAATTTATAGATTGGAAGTCTAAAATGCATACCTAGAGTTGTAAATCCAGGTTCTATCCTAGCACGATTTGACAACATGCGGACCACCTCCGCTCTATTCAAATACAATTGTAGACATCGTTCAATCAAGTTTTGCACCTGTAAAATATGTGAATGAGGTAGGAAATTAACAATGATCAGCTTGGGAATGCATTCTGTCTTTGCAAAAATGTTCTTGATTGATAAAACTAAATGAAACCAGCAATGGGCAGCCTCACCAGTTCAATGTCTCCACGAGAAACCTTTATACCGTTACTACTTGCATTGGATGCTGAACCTGAAACTTCTTTAGGAGCTTCAAAAGGTGAATCATTTTGATAGTCGCCTTGTAAACAATGAGAAGCTTCTAGTGATGGTTGTGCTTCTTCTATATGATGGGGATCCTGTAAAGAATTTCTTTTAGAAATTTCAAAAGATCAAAGTAAGCTAAAAGGACAAGGTGTCCTCAATGACAATCTGAAAGAGATATGAATCTTATATAACCAATCTTGTTCTATATTGTAACACGAGTCTCAAACAATTGTCAAGAACAAAGTACAAAGGTGAGTAAGATGCTTTTCCAGTCTTAGCAATATAGCTGAGCCCTGAATTGCTGTAGGAAAAAGAACATGCAAGACCATTTCTTATTACTAGATTTGCTGCATATAAATCATCAATCATGAAATTATGGCCCCGGGTCCATCATGGTCTTGTCCTTTTCTTTCTTCTGCTGTATTATAATCTGGAGCATTCCAGTTTCAGCAAGTTCATGTATAACAACACTTAATTTACTTGTAGAACAATGATTGTTGTTTTGTTGGGTATTACAATTGCAGTCATCCATCCATATGAAGACAAATAAAAAAGGAAAGTGGGATGATTTAATGGTGTAATTGTGAGATTTTGACAAGATAAGAAGTGGCAAAGTTTTTCACCTGTGAGGACTGCATTTCAATTCAGCCTGAGCATGCCAATGAAGTTAAACTCATGTGAATTGTAAGGAAGACTATGAAATTGTTACTGCCCTGGAGATTCAGGATTTATCCTGCAAAATCATAGACGAGATGGTAAAAAAATATCGTTCCTTCCTGCTGCTGAAATAAATGAATGAATAAACAAACAAAATAAAAAATAATTACAAATGTTGAGAGCAAATACCACACCTTTCACATCCTAAACCAGTTGTCATAGGCTTATAGTCATACTGAACTCCAAAAAGAGAGTCCAGAAAGCCAGCCTAGCCTAACTCAAACAATATCTTTACATGTGAACAGTCCTAATAATTCTATGATTTATGACATGGAGACAAACTAAATTTTGTAGAAAGAACACTGTAGGAAATTTCAAAGCCAGAAACACGATGATGCAGACACTCAGTTAGATAGACACGACCTTTCAATCAACCATTTCATTAGGTGTTATTATCACTGGGCAACATGTGGTTTACAAGCATTTGGCTAAGAATATCTTGACGTCTCCTAATATTCCCCTCCTCGAGAAGAAACATGAGAGAAATATACAACCGTAAAATCATTCCAAACAGCAATTGTTTGTTAAAAGCAGTAGGTCGGCGAGCACAACAAAGGATAATTTCTGCTCCAGAATACAAAGCTATGAATAGTTTTGTTTCTTTCTTTCTTTCAGTACTCTGCTTTGAACTGGTACCAGGTGACGGAGCTCAAAAACCGAAAGTTGCAACTTGCAAGAAAGAAATTAAAAATAGATAATTTCCGTCTAAGGTTTACCTATACATCCAACAAACAGATGAATCTTCGACGATATAAAAGATATTTTTCGTTGGCTTCTACTCAAACCCTAAGGTTTCGAAAATCATTTCAAAGGAGCAGCATGAGCTTCAAATACAGCTAAAATTCAGTACTAAAGTTAACAGCAAGAAGGAAGGAAAAGAAAAGGATTCAAACAGACAACACCAGTCGATGTGCAGCTCAAGAACGCCTACCGGAAACGCAGCAACAGATGGAAGCTCACCGAGAAACAAAAACGCTCGAGAAAAGATGATGAAAAAGGTGAAATTTTTACAGTTGAAAGGGAAAGACAGAGGGGAACTCGGGAGAAAATAGTTCGCAGTTATAGTCCTTGAACAAACCGCATAGATTTTATGGGCACGCTCACGGGGAAGGTCGAGCAAACCTTCTCAGATTTGATGACGTCGCTGTGATGTTTAAAGCTGGCCGAACAGGAATCAGTCGAGCAACCAGTTTCCTGGTTTTGGTAAAATAAATAACTTTTGGTAAGTGAGATGAAAATCTCCCCACATATTTTCAGAGAAGTAAGTTTTACAGTGAGGATTTTTTGAGATTCAATCCCAAATTCTTCACCTGAACCATGAAAATGATCAAAAAGTACACCACATAATCAATCAACCAGTGGTCAATCTGACGAAAAAGAGAGACTTATAAGCTCAACATTAGACGAAAGTGCAGTCTTTTCCAATTTGGATCCTTGTCGTAGGATGCTCTACTCGTTTTTCCATTCACAAAGGCACTGAAAAAGATATATTGGTTGTTGGTGGCAATAATGGAAGAGACCTCCATCTTGATGGTGCTGCCAAACTCTCTATGCTTCACACATGTTGTACTCTTGATACGTTATTATTTTTCCCCCCTGAAAAAGTAGAGAAATATTTCCAGTGATCCCCACACTCTCACCTATAATTGAAGAACAAAGAAGCTAAACTGAGTGGATATCCTTGTAGTTGTAGACCCAAGTTAAAGAAGTGGAGTGCTCAATGATATGGACTATAGGATCTTTGTGCTAGGGTCAACATAAAGATGTAGGCTTCTTTAGACAATTATATAGGCTGCCAAGCACTTAACTTTCTGAATATGATGCCTTTTTCTGGTCGAACTCGATGTTGCAGTCCACCCTTTTGCAATTGTAATGGCGAGTGAAAGCTGTTGTTAATATTGTGGCATCTCAGAAATGTGTTGACTACAGCAATGCTTAAGAAAAGGACTGGGTATGATTGTATCTCCTCCACGCAGTAAAAGGTGTGTCGACACCTTATCGTTAAACTGTGCGAGATACTTCGATCTAAACATGTCTTTCTCAGGATGTAATGCAGTAATTGCAGGGAGATGGGCGATGTTTCTACTGCAACATCATTTTGCACAAGAATTTTAAAAGGTCTGGAGTCTTCAGTGCTGAATGGAGAAACAATACCCACGAACTTAAGAAAATCTGTAACATAAGCTCCAACACTATGAAACTCACACTTGAAACACCATTGTTTTTCCTAAGTTCTAACTTGATGAAAAATATATATTGGGACTCGAAACATCACTACTGAATGCTGACAGTCTCGTATTCACTTAGATCGCAGGCCGGATTTGGATTGGACCACATAAAAGTTGAAACAAAACGATCAAAGAAAAAAAATGATGACGAAAAAGGGAACCTGGACCAGCACCGACGTGAATTGTTAGGGTTGGGCGAGCAATCGTTCGGAGCGCAAATCCTGCTTTATTCTGCAAACATCAAGAAAGACCAAAATAAAGATGTGAGTGTTAGGCGCTGCTGTACCGTACTTTATCTACAGTGAGGCTTCCGCCGATGGTGGACCGGAGAGATCGGAGTCGGAGATGGGCGAAAGGGAATGCAGAGGCCGAAGCTTGATTTGCGGATAAACGGGTGACGTGGGAGAGAGAAGCTGCGGTGGTGGGAGGTGGACTCCGGCAGGTGGACCGTCGGCATCCCCACTGTTGCGTCGTCCTTGGTCGCCTCCGCCATTGGCCGTTATCGCATTAAAGGATTGATCAATTCCTGAAAATATCAAATAAATGTAAGATCATATTATCTTCGTCGCGTTCCCTTAATCCGGTTATTTTATAAACATAAAATTAAATAGATTTCTTATTAATCTTCTTCTTATCGTTCAGTGGAAGTTGACGAGATCGTTTTAGTAGTAATTGGACGTTCATGTCTCCAATTTTATTTATTTTTGGTGAAACTCAAGTTTCCATCGTCACATCAGTCACGAATAACTCTAAGAAGAGAAGAGATGCTCCAAGTTTCTCAGAGTCGACTGACAGAAGTGTTGCAGCTCCAGCTCCATTAGAATGATTTATACAGAAAAATTTAGATTTGAAAACTCGATTCGAAGAATATTCATCTACCTCGTCCAGTGGCAACTCTGATGCCTGTGAATCTATGAAACCAGACAAAGCCACAGTTACTAATTTATTCCCACGAAGGCTCCCAAATTTAAAGGATTAAAAATTCATTTAATCATCTTTATTCCAGCAAATCGGAGAATGAAGATGAAGTAGTTGTTGGACAATCTTTCTTGGAGAGAGAGATAGGGAGGGGAGATTTCTGAATTTATAAAAAAATAAATTTAAATTTATTTGTTGAGCGATCCTTGAATGGTTTGAGTGGATAATTCCAAACTATCAAATAAGGATGAACTGTTTGGGATGGTTGGACTAGAAGATTGGACTACTTTATATGGTCGAGTCGAGCTATTTTGTATGACGAGCTGAACTATTTTATATGATCGAGTTGAGCTACCTTATATGGTCGAGCTAAGCTATCTTATATGGTTGACTTGTCAAAGTCGAGTTGTCCTGTGTCAAGCTATTGAGGTCAAAGTTGTTTAGTGTCAAGCTATCTTGGTCAAGCTGCTGAGGCTGAGCTGTCTTGGCCAAGCCATCAAGTCAACTGAGTTGTCGAATCCTGAGTTGTTGAGTCGGGAAATTGATTTTGCCTAATTGTTGACTAATGAGTCGGTTGAACGAGTTGTCGCAAGGCATGCATGATGCAATTTTGTTAAAATTTATTCATCACCTCCAACGGCGTTTAGAGGTCACAATGGATATCTATTTTCCAAGATATAACAAAGGACAACAATCACCATCACATATAGGTCGGTAGCGATAAATTAGATTCATACCCATAACAGAGAGTAAAAAAATAGTGAAGAAATAAGAATGGATAGAGATTACTTTTATTGTACATCTTGCTTAAGATCATGACCTTCCTCTTTTATAAAAATTTTGACTTTAGACAGTAGTTCATTCATTTGGACAAATTTTATCCCTACTGATAGAGTTGAGTATTCGATTAAAATCGAATCGAACTGAATTTTTTTTAATTAACCGAACTGATCAAATTTTTAAATATAAATTGAACAAATCGAACTAATACAATATCGATTGATTCAATCGAATTAATCAAAATAATTAAAATTTTTAAATATTATAAAAAATTTATTAGGAATTTATAAATTTACTTATTTAAAAATTTAAAAATTATTTTTTATTTTGATTAATTTAATTTATTCGATTTAATGGAATAAGAAATTTAAAAATTAAAATCGAATTGAATTAATCAATTTTAAAAAAAAATTAATCGAAATAATTAAATTAGATTTTTAAATTCGATCGATTTAATCGAATTTCATTCCATGCATATAGATCATGCTTGTACATGAATCAATATAATCTATACCCTAGATTTGCAGCCCACCTACACATAAAAGAAAACCTCTCTTTGTACATATATTCATAATATTAATACATGTGATACAATATAAATTAATAATAAAATCATAAGACTCCCAGATTAAAAATACATTCAAATGAAACCTCCTTCGTCTGCCATTTAAATTTCCAACCGTAGTTAGGGAGTGGCACCATGTTACTTGTCCATATCATGAATAAAGGACAGAGTTCAAAGATGGGGGGCCAAAGGGAGATCAAAAGCTAAAGGGCAAGAATCCAAGATTTACATAATTGGATATGCACTCAATAAACCATGCTTTTATGGTGCATAAACAAATTCTCACACAAGCATCGAGTCAGAGTTGATCCATGCCAGTGTTTACCAACAAATTCACACAATCTGACCTCAGGCCTGTCCAACTCATTTCCAATGCTTCTCTTTTCACTCGATCGATCTGAGCAAGCATAATAAATCTCAAATCCGAGTTCAAATTTGTGTGCAAGTTTCAAATTCCAGCACTCTTTATAATGACCCACTCAAAACCTCAACAAGATGTTGCTTTTAGAGCCTGTATTTGGCAGCACTACTGCTTGCTCCCTTCAGCATGTGATATGTCGGTTTCAGTGGAGCTCACTGCTTTGGAAGTGGCATTTGAGTTCACGAGCTCTTGTCATAACATACATGCATGAGAAAGTGGTGCAGCTGCATGTCCATCGTATATACTATACTTGGTACAATGGCACTGTTTCCGTAGATACAAAAGATGAATAAAGTAAAGAGTGGGGAATTAAGAAAAGGAGATTACCACGAAGCTTGAGGAACAATAGGCTAATATCTAAATCATTCTCTAAAGTGGTGATCAAATACCTTTTCTGCGGCTGTTGGAAGCAAAGACAGTAGCACTGCCACAAAGACACTGCATTGCTTGATTCGGAGTTTTCTGCTTGGAATCAATAATCTCTTCTCCCCCTACACCTCCCTTGGAGCCTCCTCAATGGCAGATTGATGCCCCTGGGGATTCAAATTCGAATCTTGGCATGCAAAAAGCTCAACTTGAAGCTCTCTCTCTTGTCCGCCTCTGTGTCCAGCCTTCATTGCCTTGTAGTTTTGTGGCCTTAAAGCTCTTGACTTAGCTTCCTGCTAATCTTCCGGTCAAAAATCTATTCATCCTGCTTTAAAAGCTTAGGTCTTGGGTCTCCATCCTTGGATCCAGGAACCTATTCTTGCATTAAGATGGTTCCTTTTCGAGTGTTGATAGGAGTGGCAGCAGTGCTCCCTCTCCTGTTTCAATGCAGCTTAGCGGTGAGTGAGGTGTCGTGCGCTGATGTGGTGCCGATGAAGTGGAGGCGGGATGTGATATCGATCGCCGACTTCGGGGCGGTGGGGGATGGGAAGACGCTCAACACTTGGCCGTTCAAGAAGGCCATTTACAGGATTCAACACATGAGGAAGAGGGGTGGGACGGTGCTCTACATCCCCCCTGGTGTTTGGCTCACAGGGAGCTTCAGCTTAACCAGTCACATGACCCTTTTTTTAGGCAGAGGTGCTGTCATCAAGGCCACACAGGTGATGCTCCTCTTAACATTTTTAGTCTGACTTCCCAATTGAGCAATTCAATCTAAATCCACTTCAGAAAATAAGTCAACTGCTTACCTGCAACTTGAAAAACTTCATGCATGTTGAGAAACAGAAGGGTAACCTAGTGGCAGAGAGCATAACACCTTAACATAAACTACCTCAGCAAAGAATCGATTCTTTTGCAACCGAATTTTTTGAAGCTTCTGTTAATCGATCTTAATTAGTCCACCAGAAAGAAAATTTAAAGGATTCTTGACTTCTACAGGATACGACAAATTGGCCTTTGGTAGATCCTCTGCCATCATATGGAAGAGGGAGGGAGCTCCCTGGCAAGAGATACATGAGCTTTATTCAAGGAGATGGTATTGCTGATGTGATCATCACAGGTGAACTGCAATCAAATTCCTCTAGCTTTGTTATTTGATTTGTTGTTGAATTTGCAGGATCTGCTTAATTATTTATATAATATTTTTAGTTGTTTCTCATATTTGCTTTGCTCTAAACAGGTGAGAATGGCACAATTGATGGTCAAGGTGAAGTGTGGTGGAATATGTGGAGAAAGAGATCTCTTTATCACACGAGACCAAACCTCCTAGAGTTCAAGAATTGTAGAGATATTCTAATTTCTAACATAGTATTTCAGAACTCTCCATTTTGGAATATCCATCCTGTTTATTGCAGGTAACTCCTAAAGTTTTTCTCACTAAGAATTTGACATCGTAAAACAGCTAAATATCACAAACACATCTTATTTCAAATGGAAAATAGAGGATTCGCAAATACATTCCCTTTTTCTCAATGTTTCTCAGAATATTATCTAATGATATTATCTTTCTTGCAGCAATGTGGTGATAAAATATGTGACTGTGTTGGCTCCATATGACTCTCCTAACACCGATGGGATAGATCCAGGTAGTCTTCTTCTTCTTGATACTTCTTCATCATATTTACTTTTGCTGTTTTCCTTTAGTTTCTTTGAAATTTTAACAATCACAGATTCCAGTTCGAATGTCTGCATTGAGGATGCCCACATCACGACAGGAGATGATTTGGTGGCCATAAAGAGTGGCTGGGACGAATATGGAATTGCTTATGGTCGTCCGAGCTCAGG
>JBBMKF010103573.1:0-20423 GCA_037834155.1 Curcuma caesia
TAGATCATTTGATTTGTGATTTATTTATGCTTGTTTTTAGACTACCAAGACTAACATTCTGGAGTACCCTATGCCAGAGTGATTTTGTAAGTAAATAGGTCAATCTTGAGTAAAAGTTTGCTAAAGAAGTATATTACAAAAGTCATGTAAGATTTGGCTCAGAAATTTTCAACTCAAGCTAATTCATATTTATTCAATGTGGTTGTGCACCTCTGAGTAGAGGTATATTGGTCTTGGTCTCGTGCTTCAATCTTCTAATGGTCAATATCATTGGCCTCTAAATATTTTAATGTGATTCAACATAAGCCCAAATGGAAGCAAAACCACAATGAACATTGGACATCTCGCACAGCTTTTGCAAGAACACTTTCAATATTCTCTCATTATTGGTGGGAAAAAACAATGAAATTCGTATGTTTAGTGCTCTCCAAACAGACTATTGAACGCTTCCACAGCGAGAAAATCCAATCCATATAAAAAAAACCAAAATCCCATTAAAAATAGCTCCAAAGGAGTTTCCACTTTCCAGGTGATTGGGCCTTAATTGCAGTACGGGTCTAGGGCTCTGTGTCTTTGCACATCTGAAGTTAGTATCTGGATTGTTGATCCAGTCTATCTCACCTATTTACCAAATAGTTATCATCAGTTTCTTTGTTTCTAAAAGTTGTAATATGAAATTCTGAGATAAGCCCTATGCTGTTAATTGCTGATGGATGATTAATTATGTTCATTCTTCTAGACTGAGATGTTTAATATGGTTATGTTCTTCTAATTTCAGGTGCTGCCTAGCAAATTATCTTCTGGGAGTGGATTTTCAAAATGCAAATAGGAAAACTGTGGAAGACATGTTCTTCCCTGTGTTCTCAGCATTGCTAGATGCCGTGTTATTGCGTGCCCAGGTTTTATATCCTTTTCTCCCCTTTGTTGTTTCTCTTTTTGTTCAAATTGTAATCATGCTAAGAACTTGCAACTCTGTCATTGCTTTTGCTATCATGTAATTCACCAACTATTTTGCATGTGGTACTATTAACAATGGCGAGATAATACTGAATTTATCTCTTGTTGGACATGTCATTCTTATTTCAGTTGAGAAAAATAAGGGCTTCCTCTTGACTTTAGTGTGTGACTCATTTTAGATAATGTGTCAACCATGATTCAAATGTCAAAGTATATTGACAAAGAGTATGCACCAAACAGTTCACAGTAGTTGTGCTCGTGATAAAAAATTTAAACCAAATAATGTCTAAAAGAACTCTATGTCTGAGTGTAATATGTTTTTTTGCACCATATCGACACTAATATCTATCTATTGAATGGGAGTCTTGGTGCGATGGTAAAGTTGTTGCCGTGTGACTTTGAGATTACGGGTTCGAGTCACGGAAATGGTCTCTTGCAATGCAGTGTTGCATGCAATAGACCTAATGTGGTCCGACCCTTTACTGGGACCCGCATTGGTGGATGCTTCATGCACCGAACTGCCTTTTATTGACACTAATATCTATTAGACCATGGACATGAAACTAAAGATTAAATGTACCAATAAAAATGACAAATGCCAGATGGTGAAGACTCATTTCTTTAAACCTTGCTTGTACTAGGAATTTCCTGATTGGAGGAGGGATTATGTTGTTCTTTATTCTATCGCTACTTTTGATTAAACATGGTCACTTGTCATCTTTTTAATAACAAGGAAATTGGGCAAGAGAAATTCAGTAAGAGAAACAATCATGAGAAACAGGGGGATCATTTCTGGACATAACCACCAAAGCATTAGTATACACTGCCTATCATCGCATGTATACATCCTTTTCCCTGACTCTAGGATTCTCTCAACTACTATCTCTTATTCTGCCTATCATCATTGCTTCTCCTCTTAGGATCGATAGCAAGTCCATGGTTTCATCCTAATGAATATTTAGAATAGTCTCTTCTTACTTGAATGTGATTTTGTATGATAATATGCAGCTGATCAAACAAAATGGCAGTTTTTTACCTGATATGATGAAACATTTAATTTTAATATCTGAATATGTGACAAATTCTAGCTAAATCATTTTACTTTTCATTGCATAATATATTCTTGGCATGAGTCTTCCTTTAGTGTCTATCGGATAAGGTTTTTGAATAAAAAACATATGAATTTTAGCATATTCTTTTGGTGTATATCTTCTTGATTTTTCACAAAGAATATTTGTCTGACAAATGTGGGCTCGTGTCTATATTTTTCTAATATCGGTGGTTGTGTAATCTTATTTTGTTGACTAACAAAGCGTGATTTTTTTTTTTTCATAAAAAGGTTTTTCTAGTTTTAATAATCTTATTCTGTTGACTAACATGGATGTGCTATCTTTCTTCTAGGTTGGTGATACTGGATCAGACAACCGTGATAGCCTAGACATACCTGATGGGTTGGTTCACTTCAGATTGAACCTTGAGGAACTTTTGATTGATATCTGTCAAATTCTGGGTCCTGCTGCATTTGTTCAGAAGGTGAGAACATTATTTTGCACGGTAGGAAGTTGAGATGGCACGCTGTATGTCAGGTTTGGTTTACCATTCCAATTAAACCATTCCAATGCCATTTGAATTGATTCATAATTTCATATTCCATGCTACTTGCGTATGTTAAAAGCACATGTCAACTTAAGTTGCACAATGTAACCGTAAGACTTGCTGCCAAAGCTACTTTTGCTATTCCATTATTTTTTTAATCTTAAATAATTTTGCATTATTAAAATTAAATCCTTCTACTGATACCTAGAATAAAAATTCAGTTACTGATATTGCAATGTTCATTCATTGCCTTTATGTCTACCTATGTTTAAATCTGAACATTTCTTCTTCTTCTTCTTTTTTGAAAACTAATATTTGTGCAATAACTTTTTCACAATTATTTGTTGCAGCTTTTGTCAATTGGATGTGCTTCCTTTGATTCATTTGTCCATTGGGTAGAACTTGAAGCTAGAATGTTTGCCTTGAATGTGGTAAGCAATATGTTTTGGAAATGACTGCAATATCCTTGATCATATAACATGCTAATTATAATTAAATAGATTATGAAAACAACTGCTTGATTTACCTTGGTTGTGCATTTATGTAATTATACACCTAGACATAGAAGCACAGTGCAATATCTGCAACTGGAATATTTCTTTTTCACAGTAGTAGTTCCCGGAATATGTTAATTAAGTAGTTTTGGGAATATGATAATTATCTATTTCATTGGTAAATTTATTATTCATGTCATGATAGGCAATTAAGTGAACTTTGACAATTATTTTTATGCCTATTGACTTTTATCTTGGAGTGCATTTGTTGATTGATGGTGTGTATCAATGTAACCATAATGTATGAAATCTGTAACGATATGATCAGTCCAGAAATCTATTTTCCTTTTCGTATTAGTAGGATTAGTGATATCAAAATAGATAACAAAAATTTTAAAGGATAGTCAATAGAATAAAATTATTTGATGTGTGATGTAGGAAAAGGTTCAAAAATTATAACAATGATGAACATTATGCTTCACTAAATGATAAGAACACTAAATTGATATAGAGTTAATATATTAATTTGCACTTTTTCAAATATAGTACAAATTTTCTTTTTCCTTTAATGTAGCACAACGTTCATATTTAATGTTAAAATCAAGCATATGCTAATTTTCCCTTAATTTGCCACTAAAAAATGATTTGACATCCACACAACATCTTACATCTAGAATATGGAATATTAAGGTGCCCATATGGAATATATTTGTAAACTCTTCTCCATTCACTTCCATTGTGTAGCAATGACAATGAGCTTGACCACTATCATTCCCACAAACATGAACATGCTCACTCTTTCTTGCTCCTCTCGGTTGTTGTACCACTGAACAATTCCACTAGCATACTGACAATGTCCATAGGTAAGATAACACCTTCGAATGGATCAATTGATCAACTTCCATACCTACTTCATCATCACCAAGGGCCGGCTCAAGGTAGGGCTCCTATTTTATTGGGGTCCTTCAAATTTTTTTTATATATTATATTTATTAAATAAAATATAATTAATAATTTATTTTGAAAACATATGAGTTTGGTTGGTAATTATTTAAAATTATTGGTTGAAATAAATTTGAGTTGAGATTTATATTATAATTGATAATTTTAATTTTGACTAGTCAAATTAGATTTGCTCAGTAATTTTTTATTTTTTATGGGTCGAAGTTATATTTGATCGATAATTTTTAATTTTTTACAGATCAAAATTTCAAAATTAAATAGTATTGATAATTTATATTTTTTACTAGCTTTAGTGGGTAATTTTTAATTTTTGACTGATTGTAGTTAGATTTGACTAGTAATTTTTTTAATGATCAAAATTAGGGTTGATCGATAATTTTTAATTTTTGACTAGTCAAAATTAGATTTGACTGATAATTTAATTTTTTACTATCAAAGTTAGATTTGATTGATAATTTATAATTTTTTCTAATCAAAATTTGGTCAATAATTTTTATTTTTTTATTGATCAAAGTTTGATTTACCTTCAAAGTTAGGTTTGTCTAATAAACTTAAATATTTATTTATTAGTAATTGATATTTTTTTATAAAAATTCTTTTAAAAGTTCAAAAACACATTTAATATTTCTCTTTAAATTTTATTTTTTTCTCCATCTTTCTTCTCCTTCGTCATCATTTTTATACCCGTGTCGTACTCCTTCATAAGTTATTGTACACACCCTCTCTCTTTTATATAATCCGTCGTTAATGTAAGAAAAGACTACCAACTAAATATTTTGGGTGGATAAATTTGATTGATAATTTATCAAAGTTAATTCATTACTAAAAAAATAGCAATTAAAATGTATATTAACCAATATTATAATAATTTATTGTCAAATTTAATTAGTATTTTTAATATTTATTGATCAAATTTAACTTTATTTAGTTGATTAAAAATATTTATTAGGCAATATATTATTTTTTTAACAAATTATATTTGAAAGTTGAAGAGATTTTTTTTCTTCAATTTTACTAATAAAGAAGTCAAATTTGATGCAATGATAAAGTTATTGCTGTGTGATTAGTGGTCACAACTTTTAGTTGCGAAAATAATCTTTTACAATGCACCGAGCCATTCTTTTAAATTTTACTAATAAAATTAAATATTTTATATAAACACTATTTTTTAAAACTTAATATTTATTGTTAAAAAAATTATTAAGGCCCCAACTATTTTCTACCTAGGGCCTTAAAAAGTATTGAGTCGACCTTGTCATCACCTTAAAATCCACAAACGCCCTTCCTCGATCAATGCACCATTGCCATACTCCCTCATCGTAGGATGTATGATCCCCAGATGTGTCTTAGGCTTGAGTTTCCCTCCTTGCATGATCAGAATATTGGAGCTTGCGGTGCAAGTCATTATGTTCCCTAGGGCAATCACCCCATTGGAGGACTCCTCTTATCAACCAAGATTCAAGCTATATATGGGCTTTGATTCCAGATGATGACCCTTTTGATGCTAGGTTGGACAATGTAGTCGGCAGCAATGAGGTAGGGAGCTAGGGCACTGATGCCGACAATGACAAGGATGTGTGAGTCGCTTCAGGTGAGGAATTAGGCAAATGGTGGATACAATTGTCATGTAGAGAAGAGTGAGTTGAGATCCATCTAGGTAGGAAATGGGAATGTGAATGGTGAAGTGGAAGAAGGAATAGGAGGTGTGGACGTTACGGAGGTGGTAGATGGTGGAGTTGGAGGGGAAGGAGGTGATAATTTTGAATGCTGGCCATAGAATAGTATGTGCCTGTCTTTTCAGCATTTATGCAGTATTTGCTTTTTCTAGTTTCTTATGAATGTGTTGTAGAGAAGGGGAGTCTCGGCGCAATAGTAAAATTATTGCCATGTGATCTGAAGATCACGGGTTTGAGTCTTGAAAACAGCCTCTTGCAAAGCAGAGTATGATTACGTACAATAGATCCTTCTTGGGACTCTACATCTGCGGGAGCTTCTTGCACCATATTGTCCTTTTTTTGTGAATGTGTTGTAGAACTACTAAAAAACAATCACTTTTTGCAGTATATAGCTCTGTTATATGGTGCCCATATTAAGTTATGCTGGCACATAGATCATTCCCATCTTATATCAGGTTGCAGACACGGTTCTCCGAGGTAGAGATTCAATTGACTTCTCAATGGTAATGCAGCTGGTATCTGTTCTATCAAGTAAAGCATCCGATGGGCATGATGACTTTTTTTTCTTTGTAAGATTTACTCTCAAACTGCCTAGGAAAAACCTTTTTCTTCCATTGCGTTATCTATAATTCTATTTATCATTCTTTTCATGTGACACATATTGTACAGAGCACTAATGTATCTTGTACCTAGGTAGGTGTACAAAGCTGTAGCAGAGGTTGTAGGTTCCTACTCTAAGTGGATATCCTCTACCTCAGCCAACATCAGAGTACTGCTGTTAGTATCTTATACTATATCTATTTGAGAACAATCAGGATTGCAGCTTTACTTAGTTCTCATAATCTCATAATCGCAACATCTATTTTCTAATAATTTTTTTTCAGTCTATTTTGTGCATCGGGGATTCAAAAATCAATTTCTTCAAATGCTTGTTCCTCAGCATTGCGTAAACTTTGTGAAGATGCTTCAGCAGTTATGCAGGATCTACAAAATCTTGAAGTTTTGATCTGGATAGGCGAGGTAACAAAATACTATAGATATAGGTGTAATACATGCAATTTAAGGTGCAACAAGAAACTGCATGATCTATAGCTTGAAATTTTTGTCTGATGCTGATATCTGTCTGCAGCCAAAAAAGTATGTATTCATCCCACTATGCAGTGTTTTGATAATAAGCAATGAGGATTACCATCCTTGTTCAGAAATGATTGTAAGTTGTAACTGAATTAACATCCGCTATTGCTAGTTCGGGCCATATTGCCAAGAAACCTCGAATCTAGATTACCATCCTTGTTGAGAAATAATTGTAAGTTGTAACTGAATTAACATCCGCTATTGCTAGTTCGGGCCATATTGCCAAGAAACCTCGAATCTATCTCTAGTATTCACTGTTTTACATTATGGAATTTGTTTGAATAGTTTTTTCCACCATTAAGTTTAAGTTCTTTATCAGTATTTGATTGTAGATGTTGAATGCCCATCTTGTTCTCTGCAGTGAAAGGTTTATCGTTTTAATTTTATAGTAGTACCATATACTTTGGTTCTGCATGATCTGAATGTATCTATGTTATATTCCTTTCACATGAAAATTGGCTACAGTGGCAATGTAAGAATGTGCTATACGGACAGATCCTGTTTTTTTTCCTCCTCTAAATGAGTATGAAATGATGAGATGCTATTATTTTACTGCAATTTCCGATGAGTTTAAAATCTTTTAAGGCACAAAAGTTACACTTTTACTGATCTTTGCATATATTAGAATATTTCAAAATAGAACTTGATAGCAGGAAACAATTTATTTTGTCAATCCCCAGAACTTGATAGTAGGAAACGATTTATTTTGCCAATTGTGGCATTATAACTTGATATAGTTTATTGGTATTTATTCAAACTGGAAAACTTTTCCACCTTCATTCTTTGTAACTGGATGATCGCAGATGCTTGAGTTAAAGACATTGAGTAAGAGCTTTGGTCCACAAACGTATATGTGTGGAAGAAACTTTTGTGTGTGCTTGTCAAGGATTTTTGGTTTATGGCAGTGTTCGATGAGTAATGGGGCCTAGTTATGTCACCTAGCGCCTCATTCATGACGGAAGCAAAATGATGCTTGTCGCATGTAGGCAAGGCACACACCTTCATGCTCATCTAATGAAGTTGTGGTTTTTTGTCTTCTGATCCTATTGTTATAGAGAAACTGCATGAAAAAATAGATTCACCAATTATCTAAAAAGTACTCATATCTTCTAAATAGATAGCACCATTGACAAATTGTAGGACTGTAAAGATGCTGAAATATCACTTCCATAGTTGTACATGTATTGATGAAACCATCCTCCTAAAGCCTTTATGAAGATTTCAGAAGGGGGAGACCATCTGTCTTGTAAACAACCGACATTGTTTATCTAAAATATTGGAAGATGTTTGGAAGCTTTCTATTTTTAAAATTTTTATGTATTTGGGCAATATCTTGGTGTTTTCTTCAGAAATTGATATTGATTGGTTATTTGTTTTGTGTAACTTCTTTTCATATCTAGGACTTGGAGAAACGAAATCTTTCATATGAAGAGGAAGAGGAAATTGTTAGTGCAGTAACTCTTACACTCAATACAATTCTTAACAAGGAGCTGAAGAAGAGTTCACTGTCTAGATTACTTTCTTCTAGCTACAAAGCCATTGAGAAACTTGTATGTTTTTTAGCTTGCATTATTTCCGCAGCTTGTTTCAGGCATTCCTCTCCCCAGCATGTGTTAATTAAAAATAGGTTTTGCAAATGGACTATGGTTGTATTATCTTGTTCCTTATGCCTGAAGATACAATGGTTCAATTTAGCAAAAATCAAGAAAAGATTTAGATGCAGAAATTGATTTGGACGAATGCTCAATATGCTCTTATAGGGGAAATTTTCATTGTCCATTTTTGTGTCTCCTTGAAACTTCTGGCTCTTGAAAATTTCAAGACTAAAAATAGTTTTCCAAGTATTTATGAGTTTATGTTCATAGAGAAGAAATGTTATGTAGTTGTTAAATTTTAGGTATAGATGTTATAAGCATAGCAAACTTTAAAACATAAGTTATATCATGATCTAGGAAATAAGAAAAAGGAGAAAGATATTTATTAGATTGTTGATTCTAGTTAAAGATATAGTAATTTACGTGATATTTGATGCATAAAAGATGAAAACCAAAATGTTTGTTGTTTATGATGTAATTAAGGAAAGATGAGAATGAAATTATTTTTGCACATTTTTAATTACGCTACAGATCTAGCTTTGAAGATTGGAGATTACAGAAGGCTTAGGAATCATTGATATATTTGAAATGTTGGATCAAATGAGATTAAAGAAGTTCTAAAGAAACTTATGGAAAGTAAAACTGTAGTTTAAGATGATATTCCTCTTGAAAGATTGAAAGAGCTTAGGAATCATGGTATTCAATTGAAGTTTAAGAAACGAGATGCCTGAGGAATAAAGACAAATCTTTTTATTATCAGTTTATGAGAAAAGAAGTGATATTCAATTATTATCTACTGCAGGGAGATTAATTCAATGAGTCATGCCATCCAACTTTGAGACGAGTATTGGATACAACTTTGAGGAAGAATTATTCAGAGAGAAAAAAAGATGAAACAATTATTTTTGTTTTTTCTGTTTAGAATATCAAAGATTTTTTACATGCAAGATAACTAATTCAAAAGCACAAAAAAATCAAGAAGATTTGCATATGATTTTTATTGATTTTGCAAATACATATGATTAGTCCCTAGAAAATTATTATCTTGAACTTTTAGAAGAAATAGTAATTGTATTTGGTGAGAAATAGAACGCATGATAATGGCATTATTAATGTTAGAGTTATTGAGAGGGTTTTAAATTACTTCTTTAATCACAGGTTTAGATCACAGGAGAGTTGTAAGTTCTTAACTTTTTATGGTAGTATCGGATGAATTCTCTGAGGATATTCATGGTAAAATCTTCATTTCTAATCTTCAAAGATAAAAATTTAGAAGCTCAAGATTTTATGTTAAGTAAAACTAGTCTGAATATATAAGATAATTAATTTCAGTTATGGAAAAATAAATTGAGAAAATAATTAAGATGGACGAGCATGGATTTCATGTTGATAATGGTTTTAGATATCTTGAATTTACTTAAGGAAGGTCTCATTAATAGGACAAAGATTGGGTGGTTGAAATTAAGATCGTTGGACGTTTGTGTAAGCTGTGTGTGTTCCTTGAGCTAAGCTGAAAATTAGATACCTGTAGTATTACTCACCATTCTTTATTGATTGGAGAGTGGTGGATAACAACATGCAAAAACATCTTAATGTAGTAGACATGAAAATGCTACTATAGATGTGGAAGGATTAATAATATTGATATTCAAAAGCACTTAGGTGAATTTTCAACTAATGTTAAACTAGAGAAAATAGATTGCTACAGTGTGAACATATTGAAAGGTAGCAATTGATTTTGTAGATTAGATGAATTATATTGATTAGAGTAGAAGATACGAAGGGGCAAAGGGTAAAAGGATATCAAAGAAAATTCTAGGTAATATAATTTTTATTGATTAGACTTGTAGTAGTGATGTTGGGGCATTGAGCTCAATGGAGATCTACTTAGAAAACCTTAAATACTTTGGGCAAAAACATCTTGATTAGTATCATGATGACAACTGAATATATTTTATTTATTCAAGAAACTTTGTTGTACTTGAGAACAACCAAGTTCTTCATTTGTGAAGATGACTTTGTCTTGTACCTTCTAACTGATTTTATTAGCATATCAAATGATAGCTACTATCTTTTCCCATCAAAAAAATCCACCCTCTTTAATTTGCTGGAATAATTTCAAACATCTAACACCAAATAAACCTTATTCTTGTTAGGCTGCCTAGTGATCTTTTGACATGGTCTATATATGTGACACTGAGTATTAATATGAATCTGATAGGCTAGAAAATGAACTGGATTGGATGACAAGGTTAACATGAATTAACAAAAAAGGATAAGATGTGATATCGCTTTGCCACAATTGATACAAGTGCAAAAAGTTAAATATATAATTATTAATGATAAAAGCGTTCATGCCTAACAAGAAAGGGAGAGTCAGTGAAAAGTTTAAAACTAGATCATGGCAGTTTCTCTTTTATTTTTATGTAAACTACATAAATTAATTATGCAATGTTGCCATCTGAATTTACATACTTTGATTGCTCATGCAGTTTTGACATATTTGTTTCCATTCAGGTAGATGCCGATAGTCAGCAACTTCTGAAGCACAATCCTTCTGCTTATGCACAGTCTTTGAGTTATGCTGTGAGGGGTTTATATAGGTTGGTTCCATTTAAGATGTTTTATGTTTTATATTTTATTTTCTAACTCTATTATATTGTGGATATTTGCTCCTTTGTAGGATAAAATTATTTTAAACTCAAGTCCAATATTGACCCTCTGAATTGTCTAGGAGAGCCTAATCATAGGTATTGTTTGCTATGCCACTAAGAGATGTATACTGATATTTGACTTGATTACCTAATTCATTGTTGTGTCAAATTGATGGAAGACTGGTTCCCAAGTTCTCAAGCCAGCTCGTTCTGTTAGAACCTATCGCAAATTTTTATCCACCTCTATTTTACCAGTCAAATCTCTGTTTTCAACTGGTTTTATTTTACGTTTTAGTAGCTCTGATAAAACTTGGAGGACCAAATTGTTAATTTCAGTAGGGTACTATCCTGAGTAATTCTCTGTAATATTTTCTTTTCCATCTAACATTGTAAAGATCCATGGCATTGAGTCTCCCCTTGCCCCTCGTGTAACTTGGCACTTGGGAATCAAATGCTTGCTCACTCATTTCTTCAATTTAAACTGAGGTTGCTTGAAGCTTTACGTATCTCAACTCCCGTTGACTCGTCATGCAATTCTTCCAATCCTGCTGCTTCTGTGATTGTGAGCAGAGGGATTTCCTTGTTGGTCTTCTAAGGAAGAAGGGACCATGAATATCTTTTGCTGGCAGAGACATCTTTCTGCTGGTTTGCTGCTGATTCTTTGGTGCTATTAGTTTCTTTGTCCTCCTGCAGAACAGCTGCCTTTCTCCTGGAACAAAGCCTTCTTCAGTTTTTTTTCCTTCCAGCATCAGTTTTTAGGCTTCCAAATCAGATTGGCACATCCTGATGGTTCCTCCAGTACACTTCAAATATGATCTCTGTTTAATGTTGATTTTTTTTCTGCAATAGAGCAAGATTTTCTGCTCATCTATAGCAGATTCTTATCTAGGTTCAGGATTTGCTCTAATTCTTCTCCCATGCCACATGTAGCAGTTAGCATGGATTCATCTCCCAGGCCGGCAATAGATTCTGGGTTTTACAAATATCATCAGATTTCTTCAGAATTTGTTGGAGACTGCATATCTTATGCTACCCTCTTCAGTTGTCTTCTTCCCTCTTCCACTTTTCCTGATCTGTAGTCTTCTAGATCAGTTGTATCTATGCAGATTTCCCTTCAGGTCCGTGAACATTTTTCATCTGCTTCTTGCTGGTCTAGTGCTATTCTTCCTCTCTACGTACCAAAATCAGATTTCAAGTCTATTGGATTCCATTCTTCATCACTGGTGCTGCTTTTGCTAATTTGGCTTAATCTTATTCTTTCTTCAGCCTACTTTACATACAGAAGAATATTACTGCCATAGCAGTGAAGAATGAGTCAGTTTATGCTAATTGCTTTGGATAATATTCTCAGTAGCAATCCTTCAGACATTAATTTATCAGTTAAGGAGTATCAATAAATCATTAAATGGAAGACCACTTAGTGTACTTGCTAGTCTTTATCATCATTAGTTCATGGTGGTAATTCTAGCACTTGCATGATGCAGATTACTAGATTGAGCACTCAGATTCTAGATTATGGAACCTTTGAGCATTTCTTATAGCATCTCCCTTTCCTTTGATCATACTTCAATGCCCCATTTTTTTCATACCATTCTAGCTGATGGGTTTTCTCATATGTGATGGGTATTGATCAAGTTGCTCATACTCCATTTTTGCTTAACCAAATTTTCATTTAATTTATTATTTGTGAGCATACTCACTAAATTACTGAATTGTTCATTAGCTCTTCTGATTCTGTTTCTACTCATGATTTTGGATGGAAAAAGCATAATTATAAAAACTGAACTTGAACTCAAACCAGATGAGCTCCGGTTTAATGGTTGGACCAGTGGGTCAATTGGTTGAACTGCATGTGGACCCTGCATTGACTCAACTGAGTCAATTGCCTGGATTGACTTAGATTCACTAGTTTAATTGCTAATTTTGTTGATTTTATCGTGAAGAATAAATTTAGATAATGAAGAAGATTAAGAAATTATCTTACTGCATTCCATGTTACAAAGAAACACATCCGTTTTATTACATGATAACTTGGTGCATAATAATAAAAAGTACATAAAAATCAAACTAGAGGAGGGTTATATTGAAATAAAAATTACCAGTACCTATAATGTTAAAAAAAATTAATCTACTAGTACACATGAAATATTCATTGATACAAAATTTAGAAAAATCAAATTGCTGTTATATTTAAATGGAGGATTTGAATTTTTTTGTATATATTTATTATTAGGATAGGTTAAGATATGAGAATAAATTATTTTCTTATCCCAAATTATTTTTTTGAAATTACAAAATGTGCAAATTTTACATTTCAAGTCATATGACAAATTGACATGGACCAACCTGGTTTCATAAAGTCCAACCAATTTTCACAAAAACAGTCGGTTTGACCAGTTTTTGCTTGTGTTTTTTTCACTAACCGAACCTTGAGAAATATTTGGTTTTGTTCTTTCTACCGGTTTAAGTGGGATAGTATATATAACTATGAGAAAAAGAGATTGGTACAGGGAACGAGCCTCAAGGATTATATCAGTTGGCAATGGCTAGACACTCATTTGCTCTAGTAGCTGATTCTTCTCTATTTCAAATCCCTAGTTGCCTAGGTTATCATAGCTTACAAAAGCTACAAAAAATGATTCCTAGTTTGTCAAATCTCTTGACTTTAGAGTGTGAGCCTTGTCAATTAGGTAAGTAATTAGGGTCCTCATTTCCTAATGATGCCCACAAGTCTCTCTACACCCTTCTCGTTGCATTCTGATATTTAGGATCCAAGTAAGATATGTTCATGTTCCAGTCAAATATCGTGGATGATCAAGCTACCAGCCAACGAATGGGCAAACGTACACGCTCCTTAGAGATAGTCGTCGGGAGAGATGAAGAGACCTAAAATCACTCAAAAAAGAGAGTTGAAATTACATTGGGGATTGATCCCGGCAAACCACTCCGACGCTCAAGTTAGGATTTTGTGTGAGCATAACTATACCTATGGGTAGGGGCAACCTTTTATAGAGTTGATCTCCGAAACATCAATGTCCGTTTAGGAAATGTTCTGGGATACATGCTTCTGTTTTGATATATGTGTTCTAATTGTTCATGTTTTCCAAGATATTTTTCTTGTTCTCTAGATGAAACAGTCTTAGGATTTTCTAATCTTAAAGATAAACCGACTTTATGACTTTACCCCGCATAACGCGTGGAGGTAACAGATTTCCGCCACATCAGTTCAAAATGTGAATTCAAATGCTTTGTTATTTAGATAGATAACTATTCTAGAATGAAGTGTCCCTTGTTGAGCATCTTGAACTTTTTTGAAAATTTCTCTAATTAGCTTGCAGTTTTTTCTATCTAATCAATTTATCCATTATCAATCTTTGCGTGCATATACTCCTTATCAAAATAATGTCGTTGAAAGAAAAAAGTTGGTATTTAGTTGAGAAAACTCTCATACATTATTGCTTTATATAAAAGTTTCTCTTGAGTTTTAGTAAGAAACATTCTCATTATGTTCTACGTCATAAATTACATGTTGCCTTCTTTAATTGTTTATGGTCAAATTCCCTTTACCATTCTTTTTCATCGTGGTGCTCTCCACTTTAACTCCACGTGGTTATGTGCACTTGTTTTGATCATCTATTGTCATCTAGTAAGTCAAATTGTCTCCTAGATCCATCAAGTGTATATTTCTTATAAATTATCCTCTATTATTAGTTTAACGCATTATATAATTATTTTAACACATTATATAACATTTTTATAAGAATTTTTAAACAATAAAAATTGATTAGTTGATTAAACATGGTATATTTTTTCTCGAACTGTCAAATTAGTCATTTACTAATGTGTTAATTGATTATAGTTTTTTAATTAAATATTCTGTAATGCGTTAAATTGTTGATGTGCCAGATTTGTTTCAAACCTGGAGTACGTGTATAAATTCATTAAAATTTACATTGATCCTAGATTCGTAAAAACATCAAAACTTTATGCTAGATATAACCGTTAACCCTAAATTAAATAGGGATCATTTATAAGTATATCAACCGGAGGGGTGCAAATGTAAAAAATGAATATCAATAGTAATCTATATTAAGGTAGAGGGGATTACCTTGGTTAATCGTTCATAATAATTTTTGCCGATCTAACAAAACCAAAATCCAGATGTAATTTTTGTGCAATAAATGACCACTTGGTTTAAATGTATCTGTATATAGTCTGGTTAAAGATTAAATGAAATGTTGGTCTATTAAGCTATTAGCTATATGTTATTTCAGTCTCCACTTTGCCTTGATGAAATACAGAAATGTTCAGGATAGGATCTGTTCTTGGTCATCTAGTGACTCCTGCAGCCGATCAAGTTGAGGATGATACAATTTTGGTTCTTCTTGGAGTATTTTGGCCACTTCTAGAAAAACTTTTTGGGTCAGCCCACATGGAAAATGCTGGTTTATCTGCAGCAGCCTGTCGATCACTTACTCTAGCTGTGCAATCTTCAGGTAATCATACATGTGCCTGCTTAGAAATATTTGTGTGGAAGACTTCCATATAGTTACAGAATCCCAACATTGGTTGCAGGTCAACATTTTTTGATACTACTCCCCAAAATTTTAGATTGCTTATCTACAAATTTTCTATTGTTCCAAACTCACGACTGCTACATAAGAACAGGTGCGTGATACAGATTTATTTTTTCTGATCAACATGCATCATTGTGTAAGGAAACACTATTTGTTGTTAAGAAAAAAATGCTAGATTAAAATATTAGATGTAATTTAGTCCAAGGCACACCTACTACCTAGTCTTTTTCCTAGGTTTTATATAGAAGTTATTATGTTTATGGGCTATATATGACTTGTAACTCTATGCAATAATATAATATTTCATCCCTCTTAGTTTTGAATTAGTGCTAGTTTCTCTTTCAGGGTTATTTTTCCTTTTTCAATCACCCGAGGCAGAGGCCAAGGTTAAGATGATGATGCTGCCTCCTCTTCTAGTATCACTGTCAAAATCATAATTCTTTTCCTTTTTGTATTCCCTTCTTACATAAACCCTAGTTTTCTTTCCTCTTCAACCTTTCCCTTTTCTCCATTTTTTTATCTTTTGGAGATCCTCCTCTATCTACCACAACACCCCCAATAAATTAAATGTTGGGCAAGAATACTTTGATGGATCATCATCTTGTCACAACTTAGCTTTCCTCCTTGGGACCATGTGTCCAACCTCCAATCTTTCCAATGGGATCCAAGAGATTTTTCAGATCCATGGAATCTATTTGGGATCTCCCAACTTCTTTTTCATTGGTGACCAAGAAATAAGATGTCAAGTTGTGTCGGTTGGCATAAGTGGCATTTATTGTTCCGCCTACCAATTGACACTAAAACCTTTCAACGTCAAGCTCAAATCCGCGAGCAACAACAACTAGTGGAGGCTTCGCGGCCAAGTGAGGCCATCGAGATCTTGTGGCAGCCTTAGCGATGTCGCGGAGGCGGCAAGCCATTGCGACCATCCGTTTTTCTTTCCTTTTCCTTTTCCTCCTATTTCCATCTTTTTTTTCCACGATTAATTACTTCCCCTCTATTAATTTTTTCACAATGGCAAGCCACTGCAACCTGTCGTGTCGAGTTTTTTTATTTTTTTCTTTCCTTTATTCTTTTCTTCCCTCTTTTCCAACCTTTTTAAATTCGTTTCACAATTAATTCTTTCCTCTCTATTAATTTTTTCCTCTTTCATCCATCCACGAGAGTAGGTAGAGAAAGAAAACTCTTAACCTCTTCAAGGATGAGTAATTATTTTTTCTCCTTCATCCATCCACAAGGAAAATAGAAAGAAAAAAAAACATCTTTAAAGATGGAGGAGACAGATTGTTAGGGAAGATAAAAAAATTAATATAATATAATTTCTAACCTAAAATATACAACTACTGATGAGTTAAATTATTTTATATATAAATTTGGGTTAATTTTAACTTGATCAAAATAAATTTAAATTAAATCCAGTTTAAACATAATTAATCTTGTCATGTCTACTTGGTGGACTTCAGCTAAACCTAAATCGATTTTTATTCAATAGGCATCAAACATTTCGCCTGATAATATTTAAATTTGAATTCAATATTCAACATCTCAAATATAATTCAATAGTAAGCATCTATAACAATCAAATATTAATTAAAAAAACCTTTTTTAGTTAACATATTTTATATTTAAAATAGTACTAAAACTGTATCGGCACGATAAGATATGGTACTAAAACCATATTGTTCTGATCATATATTGAAACTTCGAGGCGGTTCGAAATTTTAAAGCTTGCTGGTGACTACTTCCTTGCCTCCCACCTCATGCTTCAAAATGGTGTCTATTTTGAGACTTTTTCTAGTTTATGTAACAAAATTGGCACAGATAATATGTATGTTCCAATTTTAGGAGGAGCATCTGACAGATATTATTGTAAACTAGTTTAAGATATACCTTGTCTTATGCCTAGGTTTTAGATAGAATTAATTATGTTTAAGGGCTACAAATATAGTTCTATTTATATGCAATAATACACTACTTTATCCCTCTCAACTAGAACAACCAAGAAACAGGTCTATGGTGATTTTTAATTTCAGATTTTGTGGAAACAGTGAAATGGAGCAGTAATTAAAGGTCTGTTTCATGAGTTTACTTTTGTCTCCTTTCTTGTTGATAACTAAGCTGCAAATAACTGGCACTAATCTACATATTTATCTAGGAAAGTATGTATTGTTGGTCAAAAAAGCTGTCTTTCAAAAGTATTCATACTTTCTAATGTGGATTAAGGGAGTCCTAGATTTCCTTCTGCCGTGCAGTTTTCTCATGATATTGGAAAAAAAACTTCAAATTCTTTCATGATATGACATCATTCTGAATGTTGGCATGAAAAGTCGACTTCATGCATTTTTAGATCTCTACATGACATCTCGTTGGTTGTTGATAAAAAAGAATTCCCCTTTGGCATTTGTGCCATCTTCTGTTCCTTTCACTTATTTTCTTTTTGCTTATTCTGTTTCTGAGACTAAAATCTTTAGCATTCTTGAGTTGTCTTGCTTTCCTATATCCACCAATACAAAATGTAGGGATATAACTTAAGCACAAAAAGAATTCATGGGGCTGTCATATTTTGTGAGTCACTAAAGAACTATTGTGATATTGTTATGGTTTTCTTTTGGTCCTTTTTGGATTTTAAATAAAATTGGTACTGGATCTTTCTTGCCATGATACTATTGGATGAAGTTTCATTATCTTCATAATCTCATTGTGCTACTTATGTTAAGAACTGAATTCTCCAATTTAAATTAGGAAAAGTTTTCAAATCAGAATCTCTTTTGAATGGTTATTAATAGTTATTTATTTATTTTTGTGGTAGTAAAGTGTTTATTTATCCGTTTTCCTATATTTGATTCTCTGTTTTTCATAAATGAAATCTCAGCTACTGTTGTTATTGAAGAATTTGGTAATATAGAAGAATATGGACCAATATGCATTAGCACATTTGAGAGATTCACCTCGGCATCATCAATAACAGCTCTCAATTCTTCTTACATATGTGACCAAGAACCTGACTTGGTTGAAGCTTACAATAACTTCGCATCAACATTTGTACACTGCTGTCCCAAGGTCTTCCATCTGTCTGATTAACAGCAGAATGTAGTCATTTAGTTGCAAAATTTTTTTAAATAAGCAGACAAAAGATCCTTTGCTTATTGATTTTATCTCAGGATGTTGTTGCTGCATCTGGGCCACTACTTGAATTGTCATTCCAAAAGGCTGCAATATGTTCCACAGCCATGCATCGTGGGGCAGCATTTGCTGCAATGTCATACTTGTCCAGTGAGTGGGACTATAGACTCTTCTATGTGCAAACTAAACTATCATATTTCTTTCTCATTTTCTTTAACCATATGCATAATAGCCACTTTTATAGTTCATTCAATTTATTTCTTGCTGCCAGCATGAAAGTGCCATGCTTTCTTTATAGTTTGTCCTCTTGAATTCTAGATGATGTGAATATAGTTGACCTCATTTCACATGCATTTATAAGCAATTTCTTGAAGAAAAAAATAGTAAGTGAATCCTTTAAAAAAGACTGAGTATTTGCAATTTGTATTCCTTTAATTTCTAGTTTTCTTTTTTTACTGTGCAAACACTGTAAACGACAATTCTAACTGGCAACATTCAACTTCTGAAAATTCCATATCCTTTTTTTCTCTTGAAGAAAATAGTACAGCTCTCTGAAGCACAACTTATTGCAGGTTTCTTGGAGGTCAGCTTCATATCTTTGTTGGCATCTTTGGCTTGTATGACAGAAGTATCATTACATGCAGTAGTAATTCATATATTATCACAAAATGGGGAAGGTCTTGTATCTAATGTTGTGTATGCTCTTCTTGGTGTGTCAGCAATGTCTAGGGTAAGTATACATAGTCACTGCATTGCTACATTTTACAGTGGGAACTAATTGTTGTGCTGATTTTTTGACTATCAAATTGTTCATGAGAAAGTAGTGGTTGATATCTAATATAAGCAAGTATGGAATGCTGAGGTTGTGTTTGATTCTCTTGTTCAGAGTTTAGACTACTGAACTTCTCAAAGATGGAATATTTGTGAATATATTGCTTCATTCATATGCCTTAATTGTTACTTAACCTATCTTCTTGTATATACTTTTTGCAATTTTTTTTTGATAAAAGGCATAGCTGCTCTCCTAGATGACCTGGTATCAAGAATGCCATATCATTCAAATATAGCAGTAAGAAAACGTAGAAGATGAAATAATGTCTAGGAATTTCTTCTGCCATTTAGTCTGTAGAAGTACAGAACCTGCATCCTTTGTAGCCCTCTGTTAATAGTAGTTTGATAAGCATTTGAATCTCCAACATGCTTGATATGGCCCATAGTTCGATCTTGCTTCAACTATAATCTATGTCTAACCTATTGGGATTTATATGACTTTGATACATTTTTCAGGTACACAAGTCTGCAACAATTTTGCAGCAATTAGCAGCATTTTGCAGTCTCTGCGGGAAAAGTGCATGGAAAGCAGTTCTTTGTTGGGAGACTCTCTGTGGTTGGTTGCAGTCAGCAGTAATCCACTTTCTCTTTCCATATACATACATTTATCTCTGAGCATTTGCTTGTTAGTAGTTTAAAATACTTCTTTGTTTCTGGAAATTTCTGATTAATGGACAGGGATTCATCAGCCCATGGGGTCTGGCTGCAAGTCCTCCCCTTTCCCTAGCTCCCTATGTTAATTGGACTAGCATAAATCTTTACTATTTGGCCTGGTTCATAAGGCTATGAATATTAATGACCATTGAGCCATTGGCTGATGACT
>JBBMKF010103679.1:0-20423 GCA_037834155.1 Curcuma caesia
TTAATCGATGGAGACTCGTGAACCGATGGTTTCTGCAGAATTGCTGCATTCTAATCTCGCAAATTCTGATATAAAGGCACGTTTTTTACCCTTTTTTTTTTTGGCTTTGTTCTAGATGTGGTTAGCCCAACAGACATTGTTGAGGTAATAATTTGATCAAAGTTGGTTAGATTGACCAAGCTTGAGTTGACTCATGTTTGAGTTTCGATATTTAATCAATATGTTAGTTGGTTAAGTGAGACGTTAAGTAGGTCAAGGTCAAAGTTATAGTAGGTCAAGGTTGCCTGGATGCTAGGCAACGGGAAATCCGGGCAAATCAAAGTTGATCGGATATCGAGCAAAGAAAGTTCAAGCAAGTCAAGGTTAACTAAATGTTAGACAACGAGAAGTCCAAGCAGGTCAAAGTTGATAGGATGCTGAGCAAAGAAAGTTTTAGTAGGTTAAGATCAATCAGATACCAGGCAAGACGAGAATTCAGCTTTGATAAGACTAAAATAGGAGTATCAATCAATTGATAGGATGTATCAATCGACCGATGGACTCTAAATTAGGGTGTAAACGAGCTAAACCGAGTTAAGCTTTGTGGTGTTCAAACTTATTTGATAAGTTAACCGAGCTAAGCTAAGCCGAGCTTAACATCAACTAAGTCGTTGAAATAATTGTTCAAGCTTGACTTGGTTTCTTTTTGATGAGCTTAAGTTTGGCTCAAGCTTGGCTTGAACTTGGTTGGTTTAGATGTTATCAAGTTCTAAATTCAAGCTTGTTTGATTATTTAAAATTTATACATTTTAAGCTTATTTGGTTGGTTATTGAGTTTGATAATACAAACTTATTTGTTCATTTTGAAAGTTTTTTTATTTAACATATTGATAAAAGTTTTGTTGACGAATGTTGTTCACGAATGTTGTTCGCAAATATTAATGAGCTGAACAAATATAGATTCAAGCTTGTTCGTTTAGTTTAACGAGTTGTTCAAGCTTGTGCATTTAATTGATCTTATGTGTATTGAACGAACATAAACAAACACTTATCAAGTCGAATACCAAGCTTGTTCACAAACGTTTGGTTCATTTATAACTTTACTCTAAACTTTGAATTTGGGATTTGAGGTTTTTTTAAAGTTTGTTATAATAATTAGGGTTGCTACAGTATCAGGGTTTATGATTTTTGCTATTGTACTAGTTGATTGATGAGTTTCATCAATCTACTGCTGGCACTGTAGCAGCGAACAGAAGATTCAGAAATCAACTGAAATCTTGACTGGAGTCGATTGTTGAGTTTAAGCAATTGAATAATGACACTATAATAATAAACTCGATTGGTTGCCTATCAATCGATTGATTAGGTTTAGCGATGGACTGATGAGGCTTAGTAGTTGACTAATGGTGGTCAAATTAAGGTGGAAAGACTCATTCTGCAAGTGCAATGGTCGGATTCGACGGAACAGTCCATTGATAGGTAAGATTAGTCTACTTATAGGCGGAAATCAACCCGACGACAACCCTATAAAAGTGGATTTCAAGGAAGTTTGAACTAGCCGGTTCTTGAGGGGTTAAAGACGAAGTGATGCTAAATTTCATACCATCAAGAGGCAATCCAAAACAATAAGAAAGTATCCAAAGTCAAATTTTCATTAGTAAAGTTGTTTTACTTTCATTTGTATTTATATTTTAGTTTCTTATTGTATTGTTTGTGATAAACAAGTTGTAAAAAAGCTTCTCCGCCTTCGGAAGGTATCCAAGAAGGAGAAGGTTAGTGGTGATAGTTCATTAGGATTAGGTCTTGGATGTGGCAACCTTAGGAGGTTGCGAACCAAGTAAACCGACGATGTTTGCATTGTGTCGTCGATTGTGTTTCAAATTTCTGTTGCGTAATCGATGTCATAATTTGTAGTGATGATAAGAGTTATAATGATGATGTCTGTTTTTAACTCCGCCATTGCTTTGACTTTGCCAACACAATCTCAATCCACAGTTTAGAGAACAAATAATGATGATTGATTAGCATCATTATAAAGAGTGATTTCGGCCCTTTCAGTGCAAGATTGACAAAAACCCAACCCTCCAAGGATAAAATTGGGATCCCCTCGGCAGGCATGACTGTGAGAAGTTGGCACAAATTTTGGGTACCAATTTGAACAATAAATTCAAAATGAAGTAGGAGAAAAGATAATCTTTAACTATTGTAAATATTGTTCGTGATAATCTCGGTAACCTATGGATATCAATTTCACACTAGTCCTTTCCTCATTGTAGCTGCCTAGGTTCCTTCAGCCACCCATTGGCAGAAGAGAAAGAGAATGTTGCCATGGAGCAGGAAGCACAAGAGAGACTACAATGAGAAAACATTAGGGTTTTCTCTTCTTGCATCCTTTTTGTAAGTGTTAAAGCAATGGCATAGATGGTGGAGGGCAAATTCAAAGATTACGAGGTTAATGGGAGAATAGATAATTATCATCTTTCCACCTTTTGCTCTCCACTAATTTTTATCCTGAAAATAGCAGTTGATTTTATCTATGAGAGAGAAACAAGGGGAAGTCTTTATCTATAATAGAGAAACAAGGAGATATGCTTATCCATGGAATATCTTGAATTTTATTTTCTAAGTGTGGTTTATTTATATATTTTTTCATCAGAATAATTAGAAAATAAAATATATTTGTTTTAAATTTCTCCGGTCAACATAAATATGGGTTGCCATCACAATAATTCTTTTTTAAAAAAAATTAGTGAACCATGATTCAGAATTACATTGTGAAGAAAGTTAAAAGCTGCAGCTAACAGATTTCTGCCAATATTTCCAGTGCTATAAAAGCGCAATGCAAAAATTAGAACAAATACAACAATAAGGCTCATGCCACATAGATATCTCATGTACTGAACTTGAAGTGGCAGTAGCACTCTCACTTACCAACGTAGCAGGAGCAGATCCACCCACCTGTCCAGAAAGTCAGTTGAGGAAACTTCAGCTTGGAGCTTTTTCTTATGGTGGATATCCTGGGTCACGGTCATAATCATTTGTGTAGTGGACCAGAGACTGATTCAGATGTTGTGCGGGCCTCCACCAAGGGAGTCTGTCATTGTATCTGGTTATCCTTCTCTCTGTTTGTCTCTGCCATAAGTTTCATTATAGGGGTCTCCAGGTAGGATAATGCAAAACCAAAATGGTAGTAGCAAGATGAAAATGATTTCCTTTTTCTTTATCTGACATAGCTTTGTAACCACTTGTTAGGGCCCTTTAATTGCACAACTCATGTCATTACTTAGTTGTATGTAGGGGTGATGACTTGGGTTGACAAGTCACTCTCATTGACACAAGAATATCAACCTGAATGCAACTCATTTAACAAATAGATCAAAATCTACGATCCACACATGACCTGTTTATAACATTGATCCAAATAATTAAACGGGTGTATGACATGTTGTCTAACAAATAGTAACAATTAGAAATACAAAATACTATTTTTATTATACAAAATCTTAAAATATAATCTATGTCATTGTATGCTACAATTTACATGTTCTTATACTATATATTCATAGATTATATATGAATAACTTGTATAGGTTACAACTAATTTAAATAATTAAACATTTATACATTTTAAAACAGGTTATACAATGTTTGTGATTCAGCCAGACTTGTTTATTTGTGGGTCAACTTCTTTATGACCCAAATTTGTTTAGCTCAAACTCAAATGCACAAAATTGCAGGTCAGGTCGTGTCGTATAAATGGGTGATATGCCAACTGTTGTCACCCCTAGCTCTATGCCTGCTTTTACCAATTTGAGTTAAAACTGGGAAGTTACGGTTGGAGTTTCGAAGTAACACATATATAAACATAGGATAATTCAATTAACCATTCAACTCACCTGACATATGAAGAAATTCAACTTAACCTTTTAGTTTAGCACAATAATTCCTTATTTCTTGATCCACTCTTCTTAATTATTATGTAATTAGCAAGCTGGAATGTGAAGTAATGAATATTTATTGTACCTTTTCCAAGATTGATGTACAATAGGGAAATACAATAATGATAAGCAACACTTAAATTGTTTTTTTTACTTGTTTTAGGTACTGGATGCTTCCTGGTACATGCCTCAAGAGAAGCGGAATCCACTTGAAGAATATCAGGTTTTGATGACTGAACTGTTACCATGTCATGCCATTTTTTATGACTTGTTTCTTCTGGTTTACTAGTCAAACCTAATTCTTTATTTATGAATAGCCCTGTACTTGTGAATCAAGTGAAAGTGAAAAATTCAGATCAACCTTAACTGCAAATTAGATTATATATGGTCTGGTTTAAGATATTTAACTTTAAGATCCATTTCTGCCGGTGACTGATGCAAAAGTAGACAGATCCTTCTCCTCAGAAAACAAGGGGAAGACCCTCTTACTAATTGATCGTAGGTTTTTCACCATTTGAATAATCTAAGGATCTTTTACAGTGGTACAGTTACAGCAAGTAATGTTCAGATTCTTTTCCAACCAGAATATTGAATCTAGTCTTTGTGGCTCATCTGATAACAAAAAATGTGGCTCTTATTTTTGATGATCATAGGGATTCTTCATCTAGCTTAATTGACTAATGGAACACTTAGTCAATTTTAATAAAATTATCAATATCCATACTAATTTTCTTCTTGATCCAACAAAGTAGATCTATCCATCTGTTAAGTATCTCTCTCTTTTTTTCCTCCCACCCATTGAACTCTACAAACTATTTCTGCAGCTATCAATTTATTTTTAAAAAGTAACTATCAGATCTAGCATAGATATCAGCCATGCTTGGAAGATATTTTTCGCCAGTTGAACCAAGAAAACTGATTTGGGAGAAGTTTTGCTATATTTAATTGTAACACAATATGGACATATTGATTCAGTCTCCCATAACAGACTGGGTACCTAGGTTCAAATCTCTTTTCTTTCAATATTAAGGGCCTCTGTTTAACTTGACAATTTTCTCATTGATGTCACCAGAAAGAATATGCAATGTAGAATTGCTTTTATGTTGATTTTATTGGTGGGCACCAATACCAAAATGGTCTTCATTTTAATAGCCAGATGGAACCGGATTGGCTTCAGATTTTTGTACAATTTATGGATGATGAGATTTATCTTTTTCGAAGAATTTTTGCTATCAAACATGAATGATACTTGAAGATTACCTAAGTTCCTCACTTGGACCAATCAAAAACTTGTAAAAGTCATATAGCATACATCAAATTTAGCGGGTATTGCAATTTGTAGCTTTCTCAACTGTTGGTAATCTGAACCTTCTCATATAGAGATTGGGCCGGTGGACTAACCTAGTTTGCCCAAAGTCATTTTTTTTCAAATGAAAAAAAGGGCGGGTCATGTTTCATTTCACTTTGCTTGGAAAATATAATTTCCATTTATATGCATTCAGATATTCTTGCGATAATCTGAACATGCTCAATTCTTGCAATAATTTCCATTTAGAAAACCTCAGAAGGATTATATGATCTATATAGGGTTATAGTGGAAAAGGTAAAAGGTTTTATTTTTCAATTGGGCCATACCTAACCATTTCTTCTATATCCTGTGAAGCATGATCTTTTCATAGTATTTGGTTATTCCCTTGCTGTGGATCTTCTTGTTCTAGAAAAAGATTGGTTGGAGTGGAGATCAATCGACTGAGCATGTCAATAGGCAATAGCTGGGTTTTTCTCATTTAGTACTTTTCAATCCCAGTCTAGATTATTAATTTGGATTAATTTTTCTGTTGCCAATCTTTCTAGTTTAAGCTCAAAGATTACACCTTAATATTCTTTTTGCCCAGATTTTTTTGGTTGCAAAATTCCACCACTGTATTTGATTCAGGTTGCTCACATTCCGGGTGCCGTTTTCTTTGATATTGATCAAATATCTGACCCAACAACTGATGTGAGATATCTTACACTCTGCTTTTTAACCGTTATATTATCTGCATTAATAGAATAATACTAGAGAATGCAGGTCATGTTGGTAACTCTATGTGAATTTATCCCCTTTTTTCTTTTGATAATTCAAGTTCTTTTTTACTTATGAAATTGTATTTCACAATATCCTTCATATCTATGATTCTTAAGGATCACTGGATTGTGTTCAGGTTAATTATAGGATAAACTAAAGGAAATGGTCTGTTGACCAACACAATTTGTTTTATGGATGAAATTGCAAAAAAATGTTTAAGTTAACCGAAGTGTTTCAACCTGTCATATCGCTTTCACATAGATTGACCTGATCGTTTTAGCTTATTTTTATTTGAGATTTAAAGAGTTCGATTTTTTTCATTTAGATTATATACTGCGTAGGTTTAAGTGATTTTTAGATAAACATGGAGTTAAATGAGTTGATTAATCATTCTGACCACTAAGCTTGTAAACTGAAGCTTGATTGGGTCATTGTTCAGGAATGCTTGATAGCTATGGTTACTTCCCTTGTGATGTTTTCCCATATAAATAGGAATTTTATAGTAGGCATTTATGTATTATCATTGGTGGTGTGATTTACTTGTGTAAGAGTTGAGACTAGTTTAGGAGTTTTCTATAATTAAGATGTATGCACTACCAAAAACTACTAGAGATTACCACCAGATTCCTTTACATTTTAAAGCCAGAAAGATGCTGTCTTATTCAATTTATCAAATTATTATAATTTCTTTCGACCCAATGATATCTGGAAATGTGAGTGAGCAACTTGTTCCATATCTTGTATGCCGTGTTTTTGAAATGTGAGTGAGCAACTTATTCCATATCTTATTTCTTCTGGTGGTTTTGGGTCATGGCTTGATTTTGATCGCTTATTTCCTTTATTTTGTAGATTAAAGTGAACAGGAGACATAATCCTCACCTTGTTCGCATTTTTTTTTCTTGTAGGGATAATAAATAAGAAATGAGATTCAGTCTTGTCTACCTCAAGATCCACATCAATATATCTGTGTTGTGATTCAGTAGTATTCTTAGAATAGGCACTGGATTAGTTAATAGTATTTAGGTTACCCAAACTGGTTCCTATATTTTCTATTTCTACTCACTGACCTTCTGAACTATTTTCCCTATAATATTAAAGCATTTCACTTGAATCAGTTGCCGCACATGTTACCATTGGAAGAAGCTTTTGCAGCTGCAGTTTCTGTTCTTGGTATTCAAAACACGGATAATATCATTATTTATGATGGAAAAGGACTATTTAGTGCTCCTCGTGTCTGGTGGTATGTTTGGAACATGATTCTTGTAGACTCTTTAATTTGTGCTTCATTCCTCATAAGTTCCAATAATGTTCTTGTTGGAATGTGTTTTCTAATGTTACAAGTTGACTCAGTCAAGGTTAAGATAAATTTAGGTGTAGTTTAAAATAATCTGTCTTTTCCTTTAGCTTTCCTTATCATGATAGCTGCACTTTTCTGTATTTATATTACACAATATTCTTGTAATCCTACTCATTCCAGTAATTCAGTTGCATGTGGATATGCTACAATGCTATAGTTGTATTAAATGTTAATTTTGTATCTAAAATGGTTATCAAAATGATAAGACCATGTAGTTTAGTTGATAGTGCAGGATGAATGTTTCCTAGACTGTTGGCATGCTGCATGGACTATAATTTCAATTTGCATTATCAAAAAGATTATATAATTTTGCCTTGTGGATTAGGGTGATGGACAAGGAATTAAAATTCCATTCATATACCATTTTTCTTCCATTGAGACTAAAGTCGACATCCAATTGGCCATACCAGTAAGTTGGATGGATATTCAAGGCTTACTTTCACGACCCAAGTTGATCTCCATGGCCAGTGGCGGCTTGACATGCTCCTACATTAACAATGTTACAATCTCTTGGGCACTTGCTTGGAATCTTGTAGAAATACAACTTACAAAATATATTTATAACATTCACTTCTGCAGGTGCCATCATCAGAAAACAAAAAAAAAATCACTGCAAAGAACCTGTGAAGTAAATTCCAAACTGCATATATCTAACTCTGAATGAGGTGCTTTGTTTAGCCGACAATATAATTAAAGAAAAGCACTACTAACTAAGAATATATTGATATGACTCTAACTAATAATAGTTGAAAATAAGATACAAGAATCAAAAAGAAGATGATGAAGCTGTATTGTAATGGTCAAGCTACCATTTACATAGCCTAATTTGTTGTTCCAATGGAGAACAAAAAGAAGGGATTAATTGTCATTTCATCAACTAGAAGGTCGATTCTAATAAAGTTGTCACCTTATTATTAGTTCCAACTAGCGGATCTGCCAAATATTATAGGTTGCATAGTGTAAAATTATAATAGACAAATTCTCTAAATAATGCATCTGTTTTTTTCCAAATTACATACCACATTTTGTATTTTCCTAAATCATGCACCACTTTCTCAAAATACCTCTAAATATGTAGAATTAGCACTTTTTATTTTTAATCTTTTGGAGGCCCAAAACTTAATATTTTGGACAAATAAATATGCTATAATTCCTGAGAACGAGATCTGCAAAACAATTTTTTTGGGGTTAGAATGGGTTAAGAAACTCAGTGTGTTTTTATTTCAAAACACTCTGATATTCATTTTTAAAAAATGATTATTGTCCACTAGAAAAGATTGGAATGGTCTAGTTGAGGCTCCCAAGAAGGTGCTAGTAGTTTTCTTTCTTTTTTTTTTTGTCAACTAATTTTAGGCCGTGAAAATGGTTTACAAAAACGGCTTGGTGGCCTTGCACTTGCCAAAAAAAAGATCATATTTCTATTCCTTAGGCTCCCAAAACTCATAAATTTTTTCATTTTTATCATATGAGTAGTGCAAGGTCATCAAGGTTTTTTTAACAAAAAATATCTTTGTGGCCTTGCACTTTAAGAACCTAAAACCAGAGTATGTTTATGCTTTCTAGACTCTTAGGTGAATCATATCCATAATAAGTTGTCACATAAATAGTATAGGGCCATTAAAGTGTGCTTGTGGAAATACATTGATGGCTCTGCGCTTGCCAAATCATAAAATCAAACCATATTGTTGCTTCTTGAACTCCAAGGAATTAATATATGTTTTAGTCATAGGACAACACAAGCTCATCAAGGTATTTTTGCAAAGCCATCTTGGTGACCCTACACTGCTCATATGATAAAAATGAAAGCAGATATTACTTCCTATGAGTCCAAGGAACACAAATATGGTCTCATATCTGATTTTGAGTAATGCACGCCAGGAAGATGTTTTTACAAAACGATCTTAATAACCCTAAACTACTCATATGACAAATATGAAAATACATATGAGTTATTGGGAGTTTAAGTAGAAAGATAAATATGGTCTCATTTTATTTTTGACAAGTGTAAGGCTATCAATTTGAGCGGACTGAGTAGACCGGTTAATCTAAGAGGGTTGGTTGAGTAGCCAAGCCGAATGCTTTGAGCAGGGTAGGCAGTTCAAACAAGTCGGGTGGTCAGATCAAGTAGGGCAAGTTGTGTTGATTGGGTAAACCAGGAACATTAGGATTGCTGACAGTCAATGTTGACTGATTAG
Organism: Curcuma caesia; assembly: GCA_037834155.1. Classification (NCBI taxonomy): domain Eukaryota; kingdom Viridiplantae; phylum Streptophyta; class Magnoliopsida; order Zingiberales; family Zingiberaceae; genus Curcuma; species Curcuma caesia. Next base: position 9,538 of record JBBMKF010103679.1, read on the forward strand.
GCCCATGACCCACCTGTCTTGATCAACTCACGTGACTCGCCTTGGCTCACCCAATCAACTTAACTTGGAGAAGATAAAAATATTTTCACTATTGTGTGGTAAATATAGAAAAATAGTTTCCAGCTATCACCTCTAAGCAAAAGAAAAATATTTATTTTCCTTGAATTTGTTTTCAAAATACATTTTATATAAACAACTTTTTTTATAGCAAACTAATGGAGCCTTAGTGTATGAACCCCAAATGATTTTCCCATTACTATTGGCTGATTTAAAATTCCTCATTTAGGAAATTTTGTTTTGAAGAAGAAGTTGTCTTATTGGAAATCATTGAATCTGGATCATGTCCATATTTTTCAGTGGTAGAATGGTATGAATCAAAACATAACTATTGTAGGACATATATACACTATCCTTTTCCATATATAGGAGATTTGAATGTAAGGAAGGATCCATTTAAATTTTGCTATATAATTTAAGGACTCTAATATTCTATTTGTTGATATTGTTACTATTTAAATTATGGTTTCATTTTCAATTATCAAATAATTCACCTTTCCGAAATGATAATACGTAAATAGGACGTTCCGAATCTTGGGGCACAATAAAGTTTGGGTGTTGGATGGAGGTTTACCACATTGGCTTAAAGCTGGATACGAAGTTGAAGCTACCACACCTGAAAATGTTACTTTGAGAGCTACTGCAGTCAGTAAAGCTATTAAAAGCATATATCATGGTCAATATGTAAGTTGTGTATTTCATCTACATGCTAATTTTATATTTTAAGATCAACTGGTAGACTGGGGTGTTTTATTCTTGTTTTTGATTTATTCTGTCCTATATTTATTCTTAAGATACAAACTATTGAAGATGTGTAATTGACTTCAACTTCATCATGCACCTTCGGTACCCTTGGATTATGAATTTTTAAATGTCTACTTGATAAGGGAAATGAAAACTTGGAATTTATTTTGTGTCATGTTGGTCTTTATCTAAATTAGTGAATCAAAAACATAAAACAGGATGATGGGATTCTGTTTCCTAGTACACCAAAAAAATAGTAAGCCTATTACAAAGAGAAGGGTTTGGATATGCGAAATTGGGAGGGATGTGGAGAGCAGTAAAGTACTAGTATTTTTGAGTATTGAATAACTGTTATTTCCACATATCTGAAAACAAGAAGGATGTGCATGCTATTAGTATTTTACAGGCACTGAATAACTATTCCTGGTATCCATCTGAAAGCAAGATTCAGAGTTGCAAATCACTAGCATTTTATAAGCATTCAGATAGCATTTACAATACTCTAAAATTATTTTGTAGTTGCTTGCTATGCGTTTAGGATTTGACATTGATCTTATACAACAATGAAAGAAATGGATAGTTTAAATATGCCTTCCTTTTCCACTAGAAGAATTAGATTCTTATTTGTGAGATTGGGGTTCCAAATTAAAGCATTCATCTCAGATGCTTCTATGTTTGTCATCTTGAAGGACTTGGTGCCATTATATGGTTTTTACTTATCATAAAAAATTTTCTTCTCTCTTTCTCTTGTTATAGCAGTCGATAATTTTATGCCGCTTCTATCACTCATAGGTTGGGCCTGCCACATTTAAAACAAACTTTCGGCCTCAGATGATTTGGGGAATTGAACAGGTCTGGATACTTCTCACTTCTGAAACAAAAACCATTTTCGATATGAACATTAGCGTTATTCAAATGTCAAAGTCAACATAACTTGCAAGTATTTCAGAATCATTTGCTGACAATGTCATGTTGTTATGGTGAGATAAAAAGTAGAAAATGATAGCTGAGTTTGCTTGCAAGAACTCTTGGTGGAGGGCTTAATATAATAGTATATCTGAAGCTAGAACATAGGCCATCCAATCCTGTCAAATTAACTGCTAGCGTCATGAAACTTGAATGTTTTTTGCAGAAAGATTGAGATAATTACGCAAAATTGTTTATCCAATAGCTGGTTCAATCAATCTTTTAGAGTTCAGTCAGCACCTAAACTGAAATACTTGCACTGAACATTTGTGTCCTATGTAACCTGTTGTTATGCAAATGTTTGGCGCTTCTAAGGCTACAAACTCTTGCTTTTCTTGAGATGTTAGGTGTTTGCCTGACTGAAGTGATTAGCATTTAGTAATTATAAGATACATTCAAAACTTAAGAACTAAAGTTCTTGAGGATGAAAATTAATTATGAAATAAATGAACAGTAAGTTAATTATCGCAAGCATATTTTTTCTTTTTGACTATAATGTTTCACCGAAAGCTTCTTGACTAAAACAATTGGCATTTGGATGGAAAACTTATAGGAAACAATTTTTTCTCTACTCACTTTTTCTCTGATTGTTTCCTTCCTTTATAGAAAACAAAGCCTTAGTTGATAGCTTATTCAATATTGAGCATGGTCTTGTAAATACCTTGGCATATGTGTTGAAGAAGAGGTGGGACGAGAAGAGGTCATGCTTGATTATATGGATAATGGTTTGAAATCTTGTACCGTGATAGGTGAAACGGTTGAAACGTATCGTTCCAGTAAATCATTGAAACTCGATATCATTCAGCACTAAGGTTCAAAATCTCAAGCTGTGCCATAGTTTTGGTCTTTGACCGGAAAGATACTGCTCTAGTATTGTGTCGACGCTCTAATGCTTGGTGTCGGTGATAGATTGAAGGTTGAAGGAGGAAGGATATGAAGTAAAGGAAGGAGACATTGTATGTGTTGAGTGATGTTAAGTTTCGATAATTTAGCACAATGATATGTTTCGACCATTTCACTCGGCATGATACAATATTTAAAACCATGTTCAGCACAAACAATTTCTCCTTCCTATGCTTCATCTCCTTCCTTCTTCAACTCCAATCAATTACCAGCAACATATGCATCGAAATATCGACATGATGCCGAAACAGTACCATTTTGACCAATAATCAAAACTTCAGCACGACTTGAGATTTTGAAGCTTGATATGGATGCCCTTGTGAAGAATAGGTAGACGCGGGACAAGATCCCAAGGATGATGATGGCCTTCTGAAAGGTGAAGAGACTGATAAATGGGCAAATGGATTTGTTAGCATGCAACATGGTCAAGATTTGGTTGTATTGATGGTTGAGGTGGGGATTGAGGAGATCGTCCCCACTTGAATACCATGTTAACATGGGAAAAATATTAGGGTTATCCTTGAGGTAGTCCCCTCACATTTATATGTATTATCTTATTGTCATTTTAAATTTAAAAATCCTTAAGTTTGGTGTATTCACATATGGATCCTGATCTATTCACCTACCATTAGGTCCTTAGCACCTTGCATCAAATAGTGGATTCCAAAATTTTCACTTGCTTTATGGATATATTTCCAATTTTAGTTGTCTCATACAAAGGACACAATGAATAAATTGCCATGATACATCAATATTTATTGTGGACAAGTTGGTACAATTCTTGTCAAAATAGTTTACGAAAGATAGATTTCCCTTGTTCATTTGTGGCTGATAACCATGTTTCAGGTCAAACAAAATATGACTGACAAAACCCATCAACTTCTAGATGCTCGATCGAAGGGCAGGTAATATCCAATAGTTGGCTTCAATATCTTGTAGAAAATACCATGTTTACTGATTCAAAAATGGTTTTTTGCTACCTTCATGTTGGCATGTTGAATTTTTAAATCTCTTTCTTTGCACTCTAGAATCAAAGCCATATTGTATATGTATAGTTTAGTACACTGCAAAACTGCATTTGCTACTGGAAATTTTCAAGTCAATTTGTGTTTGATAAAACTACAGGTTCTGCAAATCAAAGAAATCTGTGCATCTTAAAAAAAACCATAATTAGGAGGGTCATACTTGTGGTAAGTAGACTTTCTTAGATGATGCACTTGCTAAAAGTTCATTAGAGTTAACAAATGACATGAATAATCTAAGAATAATCATGATGCACTTTCTTAGGTTTTCATGTCCTCAACAACTTTCAATAAATTTCTTCTTATATTTTACTACCTATTTTTGTACTTTAGTTTCAAAATATTTCTCAATCTATCTCTTTTGCCATAGTTGAGGTTCCTATAGTCCAAAGAACTTGCGATAAGATAAGAACACTTCATTAGTAAAGATTTGTGTCCATATGCAGGTTTGATGGTGTAGCTCCTGAACCTCGAGAGGGAATCAAAAGTGGTCATATTCCAGGAAGTAAATGTGTTCCATTCACGGAGGTAATGTGTACTAAAAAACAATTGAATGAGGTGTCTCGCTATTTACACATCCAATCTATGTTTAATATAAAATGTACCCAATGCTTGTTACACTTCGACTTTAGTTCATGTAAGAACTCAATGAATAATGTGGAAAAATGCAACATGTTTGAGAATTACGGTGAACAAGACAATTAAGTTTGTACTTTTCATACATATAAATTGCAATGAGTTTGAGAATTATGGAGAAGACGACAAGAAAGATTAGGTTTCATGCACATACATACACATTACAGTAATTCAAGTTAATAACATGTTTTTGTTTACTTCCTCAAATTCTAAAATGTCAAAAGTGGTATTGTAGAATCGAGATGTTTTAATATAAAGCTTTAGCACTGAATCCTACTCATGTATGCTTGTCGATCAAGAGTTTGTGGTGTTCTAATGTAGTTACTCTGTTTATGAGCAGATGGTTGATAGTTCAAGCCTGCTTTTGCCTGAAGATGAGCTTCGTAAGAAGTTTTCGCAAGCAGGTGACAGCCTCTCTCTTTTATTCAAATGCTCTAGTGTGACCAATCATGCTTCCAATAACTTGTGTCGATCGTGTCGATTGTTAAACTTTGCACGATTATGCGATATGAATATCAGAAAAACTTCAATTTACTTGGTGCAAGCACTGATACTTGCTACTATACTGATCAACACTGACTTGTTTCTATACCTATTTATATGAACAAAGGTGAGATAGACTTTTCTAATTATAGAGATATCAAGTTGATATGAAACTTTGGAAAGATTTTAGTGAGAGGATAACAATCAATGAGCTAACCTTTTTTGAAAATAAATTTAGCTTCCTGTCTGAAACATCAAACATAAACAAGTATAAATGTTGTTACTAGTTCTAGAGGACTGTGGTTTATATTTGCTACAGCTTGTGTATTCCTACTTGCAGGCGTATCTTTGGACGACCCAATTGTTGCCTCCTGCGGAAGTGGGATGACTGCCTGCATCCTATGTGTGGTAAGATTTTGTTCGAGTCTTCTTCGCGTGCCTGAATCGGAAATCGGTTAACCGATGAATGAGTCGATGATGCCGTTTCAGGGTCTTCATCGCCTCGGAAAGCTGGATGTTCCAGTTTATGATGGATCATGGACTGAATGGGCGACTCAACCGGGCAACCCGATTCTTACTCTTGCTACTGATTAAGTGGTTCATCCATGTTTTTGGATTCTGTATTGTGTTGCAATTGCTGCCACTCAAACCCTTAAATTGCAGTGGAGTCTACTATTACGAAAGACAGGATAAAAGATTTAATCTCAAAGAGGGAGGACTCATAATTAGAGTCAGAGGTTCCAAAGTCTCAACATATCACATTCAAGCATAGAGCATATGTCTAACAATAGAAACCAAATGCACCACAAGCCAAGCAGAAATAAGAAAGCAAACCATATTTCAAAGCACAGGTAGGGAGGGATTACTCAGCCTTCTTCCTCCTCTCTTTCCTCTTCCTCGTACTCTTCTTCCTCTGCTGTTGCATCTTGGTATTGCTGGTACTCAGCCACCAGGTCGTTCATGTTGCTCTCAGCCTCTGTGAACTCCATCTCGTCCATGCCCTCTCCGGTGTACCAATGCAAGAAAGCTTTCCTCCTGAACATGGCAGTGAATTGCTCGCTCACCCTCCTGAACATCTCTTGGATGGAGGTGGAGTTGCCGATGAAAGTCGATGCCATCTTGAGCCCCCTGGGTGGAATGTCACACACACTGGACTTCACGTTGTTTGGTATCCACTCCACGAAGTAGGATGAGTTCTTGTTCTGCACATTGAGCATCTGCTCGTCGACTTCCTTCGTGCTCATCAAACCGCGGAACATGGCTGAAGCAGTTAAGTACCGGCCATGGCGGGGATCAGCAGCACACATCATATTCTTGGCATCCCACATTTGCTGGGTTAGTTCAGGTACAGTGAGAGCGCGGTATTGCTGTGAACCCCTTGAGGTAAGGGGTGCAAAGCCTACCATGAAGAAGTGCAGGCGGGGAAAAGGGATGAGGTTGACTGCGAGCTTCCGCAGGTCGGAGTTGAGCTGTCCGGGGAAGCGAAGACAGCAAGTGACACCACTCATGGTAGCAGAGATCAAGTGATTGAGATCACCAACTGGCATGTAGGGGAAAAAACATAATTAGTCATGTAACATCAAACAAGGGCAGCAGAGGCAAGGAGTGAAGCAATTGACTCACATGTGGGATTTGAAAGCTTCAAGGTGCGGAAACAGATATCATACAGCGCTTCATTGTCAAGTACCATACATTCATCAGCATTCTCAACCAGTTGATGAACCGACAGGGTAGCATTGTATGGCTCCACGACTGTATCAGAAACCTTGGGAGAGGGGAAAACTGAGAAGGTAAGCATCATTCTATCTGGATATTCCTCTCTGATCTTTGAGATGAGAAGAGTCCCCATGCCTGACCCAGTGCCTCCTCCTAAAGAGTGGCACACCTGGAACCCTACACCATAAGGAAAGAAACAGGTTAAAGCAACTAGAAAAGAGAAAAATAAACATCAGATATTCACAACTTATGGATCTTGAAAGAGGCCACTGTATTCCTTTTCTGCATCTGAGATTGGAAAAATCAAACAAATGATATCATGATAAAGGGAGATGATGTCAAACTTTAATGAGCATCCAAGCAAAAGCATTTATATTAAATTTGTTTGTGCAACATGTCTCCACTTTGGCTGTTATTTCCCCATTACCTTTGAATAGCCACCTCTTAGTGAACTCAAAACAAAAAATATATTCATAAAAAAGTTGTTGGACAGGACATAGGAATCTTGGATAAAACAAACTCAAGTAGGTGTTATTTATGCTAATGTGATCTACAGAAAAAGGTAGATTTGTCAGATATGGAAGCATGATGTGCTACAAGTTATACTTTATCTCTCAACATTAACAAAAAATTTCAATGAATTTTGGAATGATTTCATAACTCAATAAAACGGTGTTATTTTGTAAATCATAGCACAGGCGCTTACAAATTACAGCTCATAGAAAAAGGTAAATTTGGCAGATGTGGAAGCCCGATGCACTACAAACTATACTTGTCTCTCAAGGATACACTTTGAAACCAAAGATTTCAATGAAATTTAGGGCTGGTTTCATAACCCAATAGAACTGTATTATTTTGTAAATCATAGCATAGGAACTTGCAAACTAAAGTTGAGTAAACTTTAATCATGTGATTAACATGTACTGATTAAGAACTTCAGCTAAACCCTTTCTTAAATAAGTCAAAAATCGTTATCAAAATGAAAAAAAAAAATCATGTGATCTGTTAAGATGAAGCCTCTAAAGCTTTGTGTCCCGCGATGAGAGCCGCTATTAAGGATAGCTATAACAACTGAAGTAAAACCACATTCATTAATCATGTGTACCATGTACCTACATGGATAGACACAATAAAATTTGGGAAAACATCATATTAAAAGAAGGGGACGCTGGTGGTATGAAAATGTCAACCCGGAGCATTCTATTTCTATGAGGAATACAGTTGTCTCTGAACCGAAACCCTACTCGACAGACCAATCCTAACAAAAAAAAAAACCATGACGCTCTTTTGATACGAACTGAAGAATCAGACCCTTATAAATAGAACTAATATGCTTGCAAGGTGTTTTTATATATTTGCATCAAATTCGCAGTTTGTTGTAAGAAGAGAGGACAAATCTACCTCAATGATGTTTAAAGAATAAAGAATAACCCTAGATCTAGCAAATTCAGCTTAACTTTCACCACCATCAGAAACCCCATGAAATAACACAGATCCACTAAGAACTAAAGCCTATTTTGAACGAGAAAGGTCTTACCCTGCAAGCAGTCACAGTTCTCTGCCTCCTTCCTGACCACATCAAGCACCGAGTCAATGAGCTCAGCGCCCTCCGTGTAGTGCCCCTTGGCCCAGTTGTTACCAGCCCCAGACTGGCCGAAGACGAAGTTATCCGGCCTAAAGACCTGGCCAAAGGGCCCAGATCGGACGGAATCCATAGTCCCCGGCTCAAGATCCATGAGCACCGCGCGCGGAACGTACCTCCCGCCGCTGGCCTCATTGTAATAGACGTTGATCCTCTCGAGCTGGAGGTCCGAATCGCCGTTATACTTCCCAGTCCCGTCGATCCCGTGCTCGTCGCAGATCACCTCCCAGAACTTGGCCCCGATCTGGTTCCCGCACTGCCCGCCCTGGATGTGAAGGATCTCTCTCATCCTCGCTCGCTCCTCCGCTTTCAAAAAAACGAGCGTTCCGGATCGCCGGCGACAAACGGAGGCGGAGAGGAAGAGGAGTGAGTGAAGGTCTCAGATCTGGGACGCCCTTTTATAGTAGGGCAATTCCGATCTCCTCACCCTGGTAACCTTACCGCTTCCGACTTTTGAATATCAGGCCGAGGGACGCACACAGCGACCGCAGGCAATCTACGGCGGATACGCGAACTGGATAAGGATCGTACGGTGAAGGGGACGGTCGCTGGAGAAGTTGTATGGGAGCAAGTATCGATTGGGCGTGGGGAGAGGTGAGCTGTTGTCACGTGGACGAGGTGCGGTGGGGGCCAAGAAAGCGACGGGCGGTTGTCGTCCTCCGCCGGCGCTTTTAATAAAAGTTTACCGCATTTAAGAGCCGAACGGCGTTGTCTGGTTCAAAGCCGATGCGCTGTCGCGTGTCCGGTGGAACGTTGCATTCCACCTGCAAATTTAATCGTGTTTTTTTACTTTAAATATTTCCATAAATACGACGTACGAATATTTAGCAAATTTTCATTTTATTATTCTATTTTAATTAAAAATTATTATATATAAAATACTATTTAATAAAGTCATTTTATCTTCGATAAAAATTACTTCAAGATTATGTTATAACTATTATAACCTGGTAGAAACTATGTTATAGTTGTTATGAGATAATTTTAATTAAATTGGTAAATAATATTTTTAATTATATTAAATAGATTTATTTTAATACATTATTTTTGTAGACTTACATGAGTAATGAAATGTGATATGTGAGACTCAGATGAAACACATTATTATGAAATTTATTAAAGTGTGTATTTAATTTATTGATTATCTAAGCCCAATTAATGTGACCAAATGAATGGACGAGTCTGAGTTAACTAGATTAAACTCGGTTGGGCAAGCTCACATGGAATTGAATAGAATTTGTTGCTCCTGAAACATAGTTGAGTTGATTATAATAAAACAGATTTATAAAAAAGGGTAAGGGTTCGAATTTCGATGAAGTCGAGCAATATCCTCCTCTGTCGTGGTCAATTGCAACTTCTCGATTTACCTCCTTACAGATGGTCATAGGGTCGACTATATAAGCCACTAAGATAGCAGATTTCACCTTTTACAAAAAAAATAAAATTTGCTAATAATATCTCTTTTTCTCCGTCGACCGTTGTCAAATGCAAACAAAGCTCAATTAGATTTATGCATTATGGCTATCCATCCATAGAGGTAAAATTTTTATTAAATGAAATTAATTGATTGAATTTAAAAGCTTGATTATTTTAAAATTTTATTTTTTAAAAAAAATATTAATTATTTTAAATAATTCAGTTTGATTCCAATTTAAACTAAATAATTAATACTATCAAAATTGATCAGCACCATTATGTATTAATTTTCAAAAATTAATAGGCACCACGCTAGGAGCGCTTCAATTATTTATAAAATTTATTTATATTTTTTTATTTTCTATTAAAAGTATTTTTTTGGTCATTTAAAGGTATTAATTTTGATATTTTTTTTATGTGGAACGGAATAACAATTATTTTATAAGTTAGTTCGAATAAAAAATTTTTAAAAAGAAAATAAAAAATCACCAAACACAGACAATGCTTCTCTTAGATGAATGAAAAAAAAAATTAACTCAAAGATCATGCCATAGTATTAACTAAATAAGTATTTAAATAGTTTGAAAATCTTAATGATATAAAAGATGAAAATAATTTTTTAAAAAAATTAAAATTCTTCGGGCTTTTGAAAAAATTTTAAACAATATTTTTTAGACATAAAATTGAACCATTGGTTACATCTAATAAAAAAATATAAATATTTGAACTAGTTTCAATTTAATATATTATAGATTTTATAATTCAATACAAGTCAAAGTCAAAAGTTATAATCTTTTATCACTTACGGTCTCCCTTATCAATTTTTGATAATTTTTTCAACACCGCAAACTTTGGTGTTGGAAAACTAGCACCAAAACTATCACTTTAATTATTTAAATTTTTTTGTATTTTTTATTAAAAATATTATATTTAGTGGATTTCACTAATGGTGTTAGTTTGAAAATCAATATCCTAATCAGTTAATTTGATTGAAAATTAAATTAATTAATATTTTATCGATTCAATTTTTTTAATTTTTATTAAAAAGATGGATCGGTTCGATTAATTTGAAAAATATAATATATTCAATTGTGATTTAATTGATCTGATCGAACTGATTGCTCGACAACATTTTGTATCCCTATCTAATTAATGAGGGCATGCATGATATTTTGGCTTCTTTAAAGCTATGATACACTGAGGGGGCGCTTGGTATAAATTTGATAATGGGAATGGTAATGGATTTCATTGAGGGGTTAATGGCAATGGAAATGATTACCGAATTTTTGATGCTTGGTATA
>JBBMKF010103998.1:0-20420 GCA_037834155.1 Curcuma caesia
CAAACTCACTCAATTGTGGAGGTGGAGGAGGTGCTAATTAATCCAGTTAATCGACAAAAGAAGATGGCATCCTGGCCAGCGCACTTGTTTCTGCTCCTCCTCTGCCTTGTACTGCTAGCAGGAGAGGCAACCCCCCAAACAGCACCGCTGCCGTCGGTCGACGACTCCGGCGACAGCTGGGCGCGACCAAGGTGCCGATCCAAGTGCGGCAACGTGATCATCCCCTACCCCTTCGGCATCCGCTCCGACTCCGTCTCTGACTGCTTCCGTGATGGATTCGAGATCAACTGCGCCAACGGCACGCCCTACCTCGGCCGCGGCCCAGGCAATAACATCGAGGTGGTGGACATCCTCCAGGACATGCCCTACCTCCAGGGCACCCTCATCGTCAAACACGATATCGCTCGAGAATGCCGCAACCCGAACGGAAGCCGTTCAGAACATAACGATCCCTCGATAAATATCACCGATCTCCAAAATTTCAAGTTTTCACACCAATGGAACAGTTTCGTGGCCGTCGGCTGTAACACCGTCGGTTATATTTGGAGTCACAGGGAGAGCACTTTCTGGACCGGATGCTTGTCCTTGTGCACCAGCGCCAGCAGCGTACCCAATGGCACATGCTCCGGCATCGGCTGCTGCACCGCGCCCATTCCCATGGATCTCCGCAACTTTTCGCTGTTGGTCACGCTCGTCGAAGACAAGTACCATGCCTCCTACTACAGCATCGCCCCCTGCAGCTACGCCTTCCTGGCCGACAACCGCAAATTCAACTTTAACCTGTCTAGCTTCACCGAATACCAAAACAAGAAGCAGGCGCCAGTGACGCTGGATTGGACCATCACGGACCAGACCTGTGAGGAAGCAAACGGTACTGAAGACTTCGCGTGTGTCTCCCTCAACAGCAACTGCTGGAACCCTACAAATGGTTCGGGCTACCTCTGTAATTGTTCGCAAGGTTTCCAGGGCAACCCGTACCTCAATGATTCAAATGGATGCTTAGGTAACTTAAGCCTATAAAATCCCCAAATTCTAACTTTTGTTTTGTGAATCGGCTTGGTTGCTGCTTTAGTATTTTCTCATATGATTTCTTTGCAAAATCTGATCAGACATCAACGAGTGCTCAGCTGATCCTTCGCCATGTGTCAAACGGTGCCATAATAGAGAGGGGAGCTATTCTTGCTCATGCTCATGGTACATGTACGGAGATGGCCGAAGAGATGGAAGCGGATGCAGGTCCATACTGAGAATACTGTATCTGAGTTTAGGTAATCGCTTGATGCTATACATCCACTACGTCGTTTCTCCATTTTTGTTCTTACTCCTGAAACAGGATGGTTCGATTAAAACATTCCCTTTCGTAAATGACAACCAAAAGCATGGTAGTAGCATCTGTCGTGAAACAAGTAATTAACAGCGATAGTCTTGTCATTTCTCAACGCTTCCACTAATTTTCTGTGACATCATTAACGACATCTCTATAGCGAATAACCTGAACAAGACGTGGACTCGAATAAAATCGGTGTGCGACTTCCTCTCACGGACAAATCGTGTGGAGTGCCTTAAGTCTCGCATGATTGTGCCAGATTTAATCCTGATCATGATGTGAGATCCTACACGATCTCACAGCATGCGTGTATGCCTTCAAAAAATATTTACTGCACGGCCTTGTACGCCAGTTTTTGTTCAGATAACTACCTAACAGAATCCTCGGCATGTGCAATTAATCACAAGTGATTAAAATCATTTTTTGTTTGTCGTTTATATGAGACAACGTAATTGATATTTATTTTTGAGCATTGATGCAGGTGTTGGATTGAGCCTCTTTTTCCTTATTGCGATTGGGGCATTGCTGTACTGGATTTACAAGAAGAGAAAGCTCGAAGAGCTGAAGCATCGCTTCTTTGAGAAGAACGGCGGTTCGTTGCGACCAGATATCAGACTCTTCTCCTCAGATGAGCTTGAAGCCGCATCTGACAATTACAACCAGAGCCGAATCCTTGGCGAGGGCGGCGCCGGAACAGTCTATCGCGGCGTTCTTCCTGATCGAAACGTGATCGCAATCAAAAAGGCCAAGATAAGCAACGACGAAGCCGAAGTCCAACAGTTCATAAATGAAGTCGAGGTTCTCTCCCGTATCAATCACCGGAATGTGGTGAAGCTCTTGGGGTGCTGTCTCGAGACTCAAGTCCCCATGCTCGTTTACGAGTTCGTGCCCAATGGCACGCTCGCCCACCACGTCCACGGGGAAGGCCGCAGAGGCTCTCTGTCCTTGGAAGCTCGTCTAAGGATCTCTTCGGAAGTAGCTGGATCCTTGTCCTACCTCCACTCCGCGGCTTCTACTCCCGTCATCCACAGAGATGTCAAGACCACCAACATACTTCTCGACCACAATTTAACTGCAAAAGTGTCCGATTTCGGAGCTTCCAGATTGGTTCCACTAGATCAGAACGGATTGGTGTCGTTGATTCGTGGCACCTTTGGCTACCTGGACCCGGAATATTTCCAAACAGGGGAGTTCACTGATAAAAGCGACGTCTATAGTTTCGGCGTTGTTTTGGTTGAGCTCTTGACAGGGAAGAAGCCTGTGGCTAAGACGCAAGCTGTCAAGAATTTAGCCACACTTTTCATAGACTGCGTGAATTCTGGACGACTTGTTGAAATATTGGAGGAACGCGTGGTCGATGAAGGAGCTCCGGAGTTGCTTGAAGCAGCTGCGGAGCTCGCAATGAGATGCCTGAGCTTGAAAAGCAATGACCGACCATCGATGAGAGAAGTGGCTATGGAGCTGGAGGCATTAATAAGGTGGAGGATACATCCTTGGGGCAATGTTAATGTGGAGGAGGGAGACAGCTTGCTGGCCAACGTTGGAAGCTCTTCTCCGTCGGTTCTCCGTGATTATGTCAATTCTTCCATGGAACCCATGGTGCCCTTCGAGATCGTCAGATAAACGAGCGTGTCGCTTCCTCTTCTATTTCGTTAAGACTCCACGTTGTAGATTTATTATCTTTCGAATAATATTGCAATTGAACTATTGAAGTGAGTTCACTGCAGACCAAATTATTCAAGAATTCATTGTAAAAATATCCAAACGAACAATAATGTACTTTGTCATAGGAGTGAAATTAACAATATCACGAGTGCTATGCTTACATATATTAGGTACATAAAGTGAGTTCAATCAAAACGGCATTTAAATTGATCATATAAATTTAATCAACTTGTATATTAATTTGATGAATGCAGATAATAATGTGTATAGATGATCCACTATTCTGAGAGCGAAAAACGTTATACACTTCATCCTCATATCTATTATACATGTGCCTCAATAACCCACAAATTTCATCTTGTTTCTGTTTCGGAGGTGGTTTATGAAATCTCATGCATTCAACAGTCTAGGAATCAATCTCTCCTAATGCATTAATTAATTACATTAACTACAGCAAATATGAATTTACAGAGATTACCATGGCACAGCCATGGCTTCTTTCTTTCCCTCAAAATTATCCAGGTCTGAAACCCATCCCTTCCAGGAGTAGCGCCATGCAATCATTTGAGAGATGAAAGCTTTGTGTTTGTTGCCTCGTCAGCTAGTTGTTTTTTGTTGCCTGTTACGATTATTCAGATACAAAGTTAGTGAACTCTCTGATGTTCTGCGTGTGGATCGACAATCACACATGAGCTAGAGCAAAGTAGAAAATATAGCTGGAATCTGATCATGACACAGATGAAGACTACAGGATGAAGTGGCTTTATTTCCCTGTTCTCCAGGCTACACAATGCAGTATGTGTAGCTCATGTTTTCTGTACAAGTATGCATTTTGAAAATCCAGTATGATTTCAAACATAAAATTCAAAACAGAAAACAATGAATGCATCATCTTCCATGTAACATGTCAAATACTGATTTTGCTAACTCCATATGCCTATTCTACTAAATTCAAGTATTCAACTTAGTTTTATGGCACTCACTTCACAGATACTCTAGAGAATCAATGGGCATTTGTTCGTCAGCCCATTGTGCATCCTTCACCTTGGAGTTAGGTTCCCTTCCAGTCACCTGAAGTGGAACTTCTAGCTCCGGCGGTGTCTGCGAAAATACAGACAGATCGATTAGATACTTTACTATAGTACCTCTCGAAACTCTGAAGTACTGTAAGATTATTTCCTACCATGCAACGAATAAGAGGCCAATTGATTTCACGGAAGAAGGGATGCTGCTTGATTTCATTGGCACCAGTTTTTGATCCCAAACGATTAGCAGGGTCTCTGTTCAGTAATCCATGTATAAGCTGCCTTGCTGCAAGGCTAACCTGCAAAATACAAGAAAAGGATTGCCTTTTCATGTTTAATACACTGAAACTCATTGAATTTTCTGGCACGGATGCTTAGATACTAGAAGCTTGGATTCACAAAGAAGAAGGGTATAGCCTTGAGAATGGCTGTCTGATAAATTCCTTGAAACACTGTCATAGCAGTTCAATTTATGGACAACATTCATGAACATTTATTACTGTTCCTAAGGTAGCTTGATTTCATTTTTTTTCCTTCAAAAAAAGCAGATAGATCGTGGAGAATTTTCTTACCGGTATGCTACTAGGAAATGTAAGGTCCTTGCGTAAAATATTTGCAAAAGTCTTCTGTCTGTTTTTCCCTCTGAAAGGTGTTCGACCATACATCATCTCATACAACAAGATTCCTACAATGTCAAAAAAACAGAGAAAAAGATTCATGCATTTTTAACATTTCTTTTAAAACGATAAGATTGAATGAGATTGTTCACTCCACATGCAGTACAGAATAGTAGAACTTAATAACAATAATTAGAACAGTTTATTTTATAGAAAACTGTATAAGCCGCTGACCAGAACTATATATATTTCCAATCTTCACTTGGATGCAGTTTGTCTCATGTGAGGGATATTAATATATACTTAATATCAAGAGATTTCCACCTAAAGTCTTAATATTTTGAATTAAATTGAACTCTCTCTTGGACTTTATGATATTACAGTCATGCCTTCACCTCTACAAGGTAAAAAGGAGGGAATGGGAAAAAGGAAAAAAAACTCTATCCCTTTGTCTCATTCCTTGGTCTCACATTTCCATTTGAATGACCTTAAAGTAAACATAAATACTAAGAGAGATTCTTACTTAAAGCCTTAGCATTTTGGATTGGATTGAATTCTCTCTTGGGGTTTTAATACAACAGATGGCATTTTCTAGTGTTGGCCAGGGTTCGAATAAAGTATCAATTTTGTCCAAATTAGAGCATTACATTTCAATTAACACATTTCTGATTTACATTTCAGTCGTATTGAGCAATGATACAGGACAGCTGCTACAATTTCTTCATGGCTGACACTTGTTTTTTTTCCCCTTTCTATGTTTATTAAAAAAAAAGACTTAATTGGAAAAGTTTCAGTGCTTACCAAGGGCCCACCAATCAATCGCACTGCTATGCCCGGCTCCTGTGATGATCTCCTGTAAGAAAAAGATGATCGGAGATAAGCACATTCAAAGGTTAAAATTTTTTAATTAGTTTAAAACAGAAACAGCTACATTACGAAATTATAATAAAAAATAAAAAATAAAAATAAAAATAAAAAATCTTTAGAGATTTGTTGGTAAAGGTGTAAAAAATCCATCTTAAATATATAGGCGAAACATGTAGAAGGAAATACTTCCTTCAAAGGCACCGAAGCTTTCACGCCCCTTCCGACGCCGTCGCTCCTGTCGCTTAGGGTTGTGTGGCCGGTAGCCGATCCTTGCCTTCGTCGGGTTAGCGGCAGGATTCTGCTTCTAAGGCCGGCGGCGAGTCTTCAGAAGGATTACCCTAGCTTCTGTCTACATCGAGCCCTTGATTCAATTCATCATCTGTACGTTTGGCTGCAACTTGAGGTGTTCAGGACAACGGGCACCGTTGGAAACGCCTCTTCTCGTGCGATTACTGAGTTGCACGTCTTTCCCATCGAACAGCGGCTACTACAAGGAGCGGTAAAGCTAAGCTATCCCTGCTCGTTTCTTAAGATGTGCGTAGACCGTTATTAGAGATTTCTAATATCATGCTCCATTTGGGCAGGCCTTGTGGTTGCAGTTCTTCATATTACCTTCAAGTTTAAGAGCGGTAGTGCCTCTTGTGGAACGGGGCAGCAGCTGTTTCATTGAGTTCTTTGGTACTCTTCCATATTCCAGCAAGCTTCATTGAAGGTAGGATCGCTTTCCTCATGTTAGGCCTTCCTCGAGGGTTTATATTAATGTTGTTGTTGTTGGAAAATAATTAGTTTTGATTAAATTGTTTAGTTGTGCTAATCTAAAATAATTGGTCGATCGTGAGTGTATTGGTTGTACTTAAGTAGTTGTTCCTGTGTTGTGTACCACTTCATTGCTTCTAAGTGTAGGGGCATAACCCACACGCCTACCACGCTCAAACTATAAAAAGATAAAGTTTAAACATAATCTAACGAAATGAAATAATGAAAACTCATGTTTATTTACGTATTCATGCTTTGTTTCCTTACTCCGCTTTACTAACCATATTGCTACATACAGTTACACTTTACTAGATTTGTTGCTACATGCTAGTGTATATTTTTGCCAACTATTTCTCTAGATGACATCCTATTAGTCTTGCTTTTAGACTTACTAGAGACGAGTGCTTTGGGTGTTGAACCAGGATAATAGATCTCTGAGATAGGTTGTTATGACTGGGTTAGTAGTATTTTTCATAATTGTCGAGGAGTCAGGGACCTAGATTGATTAGCCAATTTGTCTATACAGAAGCTATCTGGATTGTCAATGTAGTTAAACATATATAGTTATTTGGGTATTTGGTTATTATTATTATTAATGTTATTAGTATTCAACTTCTCATTGAGTCATCTAGGTTTATTTTATAATGTCATGCTACATGGACTTACATCCAGTATGGATATATGGACATTTTGATGGAATTGTGGACAATTAGAAGGGTCTGTCCCATACATGAGAAGGGAACCACTTAGGCCATGACAAAAAACTTTACCAATTTACTAAGCTGGCATCTTAAACGACAACAAAAGAAAGTTTGCTCTTTTGATTTACTTTAAGACAAATGAAACCATTAAAGCAACTAGAGGTAACATAATATATGGTAAAAACTTAAAATAGAAACATACTGGAGCTATATACTCTTCTGTTCCAACAAATGAATTGGATTGAGTATTTGGTTCTGCTACAAATGTTGGTGGAGCAAAATCTCTAGATTTTCTTCTCTTTGAAGGTAATGGTTGTTTTATCACCTGTAAGATAGAATATAAAATAATTGCCTTGGGAAGAAAGAAGAGGCAGACAAAATAATTTTGACATAATTAAAAATGGAGTTCATCAGAAAAACATAATTAACAAATATTTTCTAAAATATTATAAGGATAAAAGTGTTATATAAAAAAAGACAGACTTGATTCCTAGCCTATTATAAACATTCGTACAAGTCTTGCTTTCCCTTTGTATCATTCCTCTATAGTTTGCTAGCGTGTTCAATCCTAAACTTCAGAACCATGGTGAACTTCTTATGTCTAAGAATCTCATTTGGCAAATTTTAGTCACAAAGGATGTCTTAGATTTGTTAACAAAAGAAGTGTAGATGAGATAAAACAAGCCAAGTTTTATAATGACATAATGAGTTCATAGAAAAAGAAAACGAAATCAGAATGAAATAGCTAACATACGTGTGGTTTGCAATTTGTCAAGAAAGACAAATCAAAATCTGTCAACACCACGTGCCCATCCTTCTGAAGTAAGATGTTTTCTGGCTTCAGATCACGGTAAATGATACCTATGTGAAATGATGAACATGTTGTGCATGTTAGTTACAAATTGATACAAAGAAAAGGAAAAACACTTCATGGTTTAACATCATTTTTTGAATCCAGTTACTCAACAATTTTACATAGCATTAAATAACATTCTGGTTATGAGTACCTTGTGTAGGGTAATGTCTCAGTTTTTATCTTAGGAATTAAAGGAAGCCACAGACTAAAGATAGAAACGAGTTCCAATACCCAATTCCAACCAAAAAGTTCAACTCCATAATGGGAAGATCGACCAAGTGGTTTTGAGCTTGGGGTTTGAGAATGAAACAAATCATGGTTGTAGCATCAATTTTTTCTATTAACATTAAATGTGTTTCAAATCCCATCACGAAATTCAAGACTGACCAATATACCAGTTAAGAGTAGAAGGGTAAAATGACTAAGTTTTCCCATTATGAGAAATTAACATCATTAGATACAGAAATGGTGCCCCATTTACAAACTAATATTATTGCAACATCAAGGTTGGTTTTTTGCATAGTCTCCAGGTGGAATTCTAGAGTAACATGGACAATTGAAAATTTCTTGTAGAGGTTGTGCCACAATTGGGAATTCAACGAAAAGCCGTACTAATTGTTCTATCTACATAGGATACTTTCTTGAACCAAATTCAAGCTTTCAAATTTAGACACTGATAGATGCAATACGCCATTAGTTGACCAGTTTACCTTGGCAGTGGAGATATTCAAGGCCAACTACAACTTCAGCAGCATAGAACCTGCAAATATCTGAATATGATTATGAGGGAATAACATTGATACACTCTATATTTTTCATAGATAGGTAATAGAGATAGTATTTTCTCTAACAACAAAATAAATAAAAGAAATATATATTTTCATAGATAAGTAATAGAGATACGGTTAAGTAAATATCCCTAACTATAATTTACCTTGCAGCTTCTTCTTTGAAAATCTTCATAGGTTGCTTATCAAGCAACGCAAATAGTTCTCCTCCAGGACAAAAGTCTGTAATTAGGCAGACGTGTGTTGTGGTCTAAGGAGAAAAGGAGAGAGAAGTGATTACATTTAAATTAGAGCAACATCATAAGATAGCAAAGAAACAATTGATCGTACATAAACAATGAACAGAAAAGAATCACTTCTTTATCCCTTGTCTGATGAATAATTTAAAGTTCTCTAATAAACTGAATTGAAAGGCGGAGATTTTAAGTGAACTGACCTGAAAAGAAGTGTATAGCGTTGGAAGAAAAGGATGGTCCAACAGTGAATAAATCTCCCTCTCTATGCATGCCCGATGAACCTGTAAATCCACAAGGACTTAAGCATATAGTACAACTTTTATTTTCAGAGGATATAGGTGTCTGTGATGACTAGAAATTGTTTTTGGTTACTGTACAAGAATTATAAAGATAAGTTACCTCCTGATCTCATAAAGTCTAGCAATACATCTTAAACTTTTGTATGTTTGTTTAACAGTAGTCAATACATCTTAAATCATAGAAAACCCTTGTTTTTCTAGGAAAAGACGATAGAGAAAACCTTGTTGCGGTTCAACATTATGGACTTGTCCATTGCCTTCATAGCAAATAATTCACCAGTACCTTGCAGTTCCACCAAATGTACACTAAAACAAAAGCAATAAGCATTTTAGGCTAGGTCACTGTATAATTTGGAAGCATTTAACAAAATTTTCAGCCAAAAAAAAAGTGTATCATGTTGATGTCATGCGTCACTTAAATAGAAGAATTGCCCTATTAACTTTTCCAACCTAACTGCCGAAATGTTTAAACCCAAGTTAATAGTAACTATCTCAACTAAGCTTATGTACACTCATTAATTGGGTATTAGATAAACGAAGTAGAACAAAAAAAAAAAAAATCAACCCGAACTGGTTGGGTACTTCTAAAAAGGAAATAAGAGGCTAATAATACAATAAGTATTAAGTAGGTCAATCACTTATACTCTTGTAAGCTCTTAGAATATAACAAGCTGACTTATTATATTTACAGGTTTTCTTGCTTTGATAACTGAAAAGGTATTAGTTATTAGTTTTTCAACTCGAAAACCAACAAAAATTTGAAAATCTGGAGACCCAGAAACTAGAAACCTGACCTAGCCCAAATAAATAAAAGGTTGCAATATTTTTTTTAATATCCCAACTAAAATTGGGCCAATCAGGTTTTTCTTAAAACCCAAACTTTTATATTTCTCCAAGAAAGAATTTTGTGGTTGGATTATCATAAAACATAAAACAAAATGATAGAAATGTGATATTCCATATCATCAACAATAAAAACGTTAAATGGAACAAGAAGCACCCCTCATTTGTTAACAATACCTTCCAGTATCTCCACATCCTAATGGTTTAATAGGCTTGAAATGTTTCAAACCAATTGTTTCACCTTTTCCAGTGATCTGCAAATCCGACAAGAATTTGAAGCACTCACAGGTTAGTTGAATTTCAAGATCAGAGATAATTTTTGTTCCAAAGGCAACAAGCACTTCATAGTTACCATAATTCTCAAAAACAAATGACAAATGTGGTAGCTACAAACAGTCAATTGTACAGAAACACTATAAGGCGTAGAAATACCTTTCCAATAGCTAACCATGAAGAATTTTCCTTTTTGTGAGGCTTTGGAAAGACAGATTTTGAATGGATTGCCCATAAATCCTCTGGTCTCTGAAAACAATCAGTAATTGTTATTCAACTATAAGTAATGACTAAAAGAAATATGTACATATATTTGTATCTGCAAGTATTGGCTGTCTAAGGTCTATATAAAAAACATATATACACAATGTCAATAATACAAGATAACAATCAAATTGGAAGCAACTGCAGGCATCATTAATTGAGGGTGGGCTTATTCCTCAAAAAGGTTAGCTCTCATATCTTTTGTCGTTACTATTGGTTTCATAAAACTTTTGATCCTCAAGGTGCAAAATTCGTCCTGTCTTTATGTACTTGACATATTGTGAGATTCTTACTGTGTAGTTCAACAGAACAAGGACGTTAAAGCTCAAACTGTGATTTTCACAGAAAAAAGCTCAAACTCCGCTTCACAGGGCCAATACCATCTAAACTTAAAAATTCACAGTGCTGATATATGATTCAACACTGGCACATAGAAATTGCCGTTTGGTTTCATGGTATTTTGAAGGTAAAAGATGCATCTAAATTCAATGGTCTATTTTTTGGATATTTAATCCAATTTTTCTTTTATATACAGATACAATATAAGAGCATGTGAGTATAGATAAGCAAATTGAATTGTAGTTGGAAAATATCTTCATGATGTAGAGAAAATATCTTCGTGATGTAGAGAAAATAAAACAAATGCCCCTACATATTTGAATGTGTAACCTACAAGGAACACTTACAATTGACAGTGTTTGTATAAAGGAAAAGATAAACACTCTCCACTAGTTAAAAGATATTTATTGGAAATTGTTAACTTTGAGCTTAACAAAAATGTACCTTACCAAATGGGGATCAGGAAGTTCTCGAACAGCTTCATCAACATTCTCAGCTGTAGCCTTCACCTGGTAGAGAAGTCACAAGGTCAAAACATATCATACAGTTCCATTCATCTATGGAAGACAATAATTCACATGATGTAAAACTGTCCCTTTAATCGCCATTAAAATCTCAGTATCTCCATCTCTAAATATTTGCAATAAATTCTAAGAAGTTTGTTATTTAAAAGAAGATTGTAGGAAGAATTGTCTCACTGGTGCTGTAAAAAGTTAAAACAAACAACAATGAAACTGGCAAGAGAGATTCCTGTCACTCGATAATAGATAATATATCAATATTTAAAGGTTACAATTACATACCTGAAAAGTGTTTGCTGCTGTAAAAATTTGATAGACAAATAACAGAAATAACTATATCTGATGCAATTGGTTAGTAATTCTTTTAGTTAAGATTTTAGACACAGTGATCAAATCTTCAAATTATTCTGTTGGCCGTGGAATCCTATCCAAAGATTGTAGCTTGGTTAATCATTTAACTAAAAGCTCGAGTTATAAGGAAAGAAATCAATTTATTTTCAGGTCTCCTAAGTTTTTTAAACAAGTGATTAACCAATTAACTATAACGTTGCAATAATTAGTTTAGTTAAGATTACAGATATTTTGATCGAGTAAATTATTAGGTTAGCCATGTAATTTTGTCAAAACTCAAAAGATCATCATTGTTAGTGATTGTACACAGGTAATGGTTCCTTGACTGAATTATTTGAAATAATGCTTATGTAAACAATTACAAACTCATGAACAAGTCAAGCTGGCCAAGTGGCTGTGTAGTTTAGAAGTTTACCACTTTAGCACTTTTTATCTCTGTCCTCTCTGACAAACGGTTTCTAAGGGGTTCAACATGATCACTTCCATCTAGTTGCACACCAATAAAGTATTGAAGCTCTCCCTACAAATTAGGATTCATCAGTTATCTCACTATACGAAACTTTATTTGTTGGAACACCATCCAAATAAACAAGTTTATTACCTTTTGATCACGCATCGGTTGCAAGTGGAACAAGTTCCAAAATTTTTTCCCTAGATTAAGAAGTTCAACATATGTCATATTATTAGCAGAACATATTTGATTCAGTGATTACTGATCAATAAAGAATCGTAAGGTGCAGTTTTTAGTGCATCAATTTTGATCAGACTGTCATAGAGAATAAGAGTGCAACACGATGCCTCACTACAAACTCACCACTCTTTGTGTAATTGATTAGTTGAACCGTCACTTCCCTTTGGTCTCGTATGGCTTCTCTGATCTTTAGAACAGTTCCTTGGTCTGTTTCAGGTCCTTGAAGAAACCTGTACTACAATTGAATATTATTACAGGATCAAGCAGACAGAAGTTTGGAAAAGGTACTAGAAAACTTCCTAAAAAGTCAGTTTAGAAAATACAAGAATGCTGGTATGACAAATAGCGTAGTAGGAAAATACAAGCTAAAGATTGATGCAAAGATAAATAGTCAAGACAAGTTGGAACAATTAGAATTTAAGGCGAAGGAGTGGAAAAGATAAATCTCTCAACATGTTTAATAATTAAAAGTGGATTAATGTATGGATATTACTAGTGATATAGTCTTGCATATGTATTAAGGTGTGTCTACTTAGAAAGGATGCCAAAGTAGAGAAAAAGTAGCAGGAGAAGGAAATATATTTCCTTGTCTACTCGAGTAGAAGAAGAAAAAACAAAGAGAGGAACGAAGCAATTTGAAGTTAGAAACAAAAATGGTTAGCAAAATAAATGGGGTACTTAAAGGGCCCAAATGAACCTTACAATTGTTATCCAAAATTTATGCAATATCTTATGTTAAACTATATACTATTTTGAGAGAAGATTCAAAACAAAAAATATAAGGAGTATGCCATTACCGACAATTTCTTCCTAAAATTTCTTCTCGTGAATATTCCGTCAATTCAAGAAAGCTATCAGATGCAAATATCTGCAATACATACACATCAAATACAACTCGGAAGTATAAGTAAAAAAAATGTTAGATTTAGGCATGCCTTATGCAAAAACACTGATATCTGTACAGAGATGTACATGAATGCACATTGTTTGTTCAGGAACTATATATGCATTATCATTCTATTTTTTGCAGATATGGTAACTGAATACTTGACTATGTTGTCTTCATATCTAAACTAATTACCAATGCAATGGTGCAAATTAATCCCTTTTGCTAATATATCTTACAATTGGATTATCTGGGAGTCTCGGATCTGTTATCACAAAGTTCTTTTCTATGCGCTCCAAAGTTGTGGCTAAATCAATTCCTTGTCGCATGTCTATCTCTCTTTCCACACGGTCCCAACTTTCTGTGCGTTGGACTTCTTTGGTCATCAGAATCTCAGGCTCAATAACAGGTTCGTACCTTTCGATTGAACTTTGTTTTCTTGCCCTGAATCTGCAAATAACTGGAATGTTTCAGCAGTGCCTAAGGCAGCTTGAGTATCGATACAAGGAACACAGAATAGTGCTGTATGATTGGGGTGATAAATAATTAAGGATCTGGAATGGTTAATAATCAATCGAGTATACCCTAAAACACACTTAAAGCTGGAGAGCTTCTCACTTACCCAATTAATGAAGAACGACCAGATTTTCTAGTGCTCATCACGGGTAAGTCTAGTTTAGCATCCAATGGAGGGGCCAATCCACTTGGTGCCTTACGATTCTTTTTCTCTTGTGAGTCTTGATACGGAATGTCAGCATGCATTTGCTCGCCCTCATCAAGCTTAGAAAAAGTCTCATGATCTACAGTTTGTGAGTGACTGTGAGGATGCTTCAGAGTTTGGACAACCTCCTCTATAGAAGACATGGCCTGCTCCTGTTGTCGTGCTGACATGAAAGAAAAACAAAATATATCCTGAAAGGTAAGTAAAATATTTCCACTAAGAAAATGGTTTGATAAACTTACTAACCATCATAACGAATTAAGGACATTGGCAAGGCATTTGGACGCAATGTCTTGTCATTTAGACCTTCTGTGTGTTTGCTGACCTCAACCTGCATTCTGAAATTAGAGGTGTCTAAGGTTAAATTTTAAGAAGGGAAATTAGATAGATATGAGAGTTACTAGCTAACAATAAAGGAGCATGGCCACGGATTCTAGCCATCTAAAGAAAAGAGTAGCACCATACTTCATCACATTGTAATGCTAATATATTTACATCAAACTTTAACATAAAATTAAGGTTGGGTTTATTTGGGTAAATAACTAGGTGGGGAAAGGGAGGAGGGAAAACAATATATAAATGACTGCCATGGTCGACTGTTTAAACATGATTTGAAAATCCGATACTAGGAAGACAAAAGACTGGATCAGTCAAAAGGAAAAGACCCACCCTATGTACTTGATGATATCTCCATTCTCATTCTTTATAGGTGTTACGGTAAGAAGGTTCCAAAACTTTGTGCCATCCTTCTTGTAGTTTAATAACCTTCCACAATAAGTTTTCCCTGTCCTCATAGCTTCTCTTATCTTTTCAATTTCCAATCTATCAGTTTCTGGACCTTGAAGGAAACGACTGCAACAAGTTAAGAAGAAAATAATGTTACAAGTTTGATGAGAAGGTTACAAATACAAAGAAAAGAAGATCATAATCAACAATTACCTAAGAATAATAATATCTTTTATTATTACTCCATTGGTCCATTTAGTATATTACAGATTGGCTATATTACTAGACTTCTCAAGCAGAGTGAAGCTTCACTTCATGGTAAAATTTTAAAATAATAAGTATCAAGAGAAAGAGCCCACCAGTTTTTGCCAATGATTTCTTTAGGCGAGTATCCGGTCATGGTGAAAAACCCAGTACTAGCATACACTATAGGACAATCAGGCTTGGTTGCATCTGAAACAACAAATGTCTGCTGCAGAGAAGATAGTGCATCTTTTAGTTCTTGAGAAACTCTAGGAACTGAATCCCTAGGATAACTTGAGTCATCGGAAGTCCTTGTAGAGCCTGAAAATCTCTCCATAGATAATTTGTTTCCCTCTCCTGATGCTCTTATTAAACTCTCACTTCTTTTGCCACTGTCTGTGCTAACTGCAATTCCCCACTCTCCAAGCCTTTGGTTCAGCAATTGAATGCTTTCGTCTTTACTTGTCTCCTCTAGTATTTCAGAGGATACGGGATGCATTTTAGAGCCCCCAGTTGGAAATGCCATCCACTTTTCTGACAGTTCTGTGTCAGTAATCTTCTCTGGGGTACCCGTACTATGGCTAGCTAGTAACTGGTTAGCTTCTGCATCAGATATCGCTATGTCTTCTTGACTTTCCTGTTCTGGTTTCCCTGAGCTTGGTATCATTGTCTTGAAGTAGTGAAAATATATAAATTGTTGCGCAAGGCTGGTTGACTTCAAGAAGTGAGTTTTTTACTTCAGGCCTCAGGTTCAGGATTCATATGAGAATTTGATCTGGAAATAGAAGCCAAAAAGGCACATTGAAAAAAAGAAAGCATCCCATGAACTACAATCATCTACAAACACAATGTAGAATGACATCTACCTAAAATGGATAAACTCTTGAGAAATACATGAAATGTACGAAAGAACACTGTGAATGCTAATAGCTCTTACTTTGCATCAAACAAGTGGCAAATATACGGAAGTATAATAACCGCTCACTTTGCATTAAACCAGTGTGAAAGATAAGGAAGAATATAGGTTCTTAATTAGCAAACCTTAAGGAGGATAAACTGGAAACTCTTACAAAACTTAGGCTTCTAAAACATGTCAGCCAAGAAGTCATAGAGCCCGTTACTGGAAGTATCTCCGAGGCACATCCAAGAACTCATTACCTTTAGCTAAAAAGAATGAAATTTAATTTAAATATCACCTTGCCGAGCACCAAAGAGTTCAAGAACGATCATGAGTCCGTGTGGCCATAGAAGGAAAACTAGAAAAACAAAGAATATAAAGCTCTCTTCGTTCCCTTTCTTGGAAGAGAAAAGTCGAACCTATCTTTGCCAAAGAAATAGTTCTTATCCAGAAAACAAGCCAGCAACGACGTTCCCTTTCGTTAATTTCAGCTCTTTAACTTTGGGTTCAAAACATTCTTGGAACCCAAGGAGAAGAAGGCAACCTTGCAAAACCAGCAGGAAGGGGAAGCAGAAGAGGCCGGCCGGACTTCGACGAAGAAAGAGAGAAAAAAAATGCGTCTCGTCCAACAGCTTTATTGTCGCTCTACTTTTGCGCTTATGAAGGGATAGGGAGGAGTGAAAGATAAAAAGGAAGCAAGAGCCAAGCAAGAAGAAGAGGTCGAGATAGAGACAGGAAGTAAATAAGGGCAAAATTTCTTCACCATTGCGGCAGCAGCAGCAGTCGCTGCTTCTGCTCACTTGATTCATCTCGCGCGGACGGTTGGCGGTCGTCCATTTGGATCATTTTTAGCCTAACCTTTTTTCTGGCGTCGAGGAATTCTTCCATTTAAAAACACGCATGATCCTTGTATTTTTGAGGCTGCGACTTCTCCAAGTCCTCTTTTTTGGAGTGCGAGGGGAGTCGACAAGCCATCCTTTTTGAAGTTTTGGTGGAGTGTTCTGGGATATGTAACTGTAAAAACGGCAACACAGTTATTATTTGTTGCGGAGAATCTACGCAGCTTTTGTACAAATCTGCAGTAACAAACAAACGGCGATCGGTTTACCCCCACCGGAAGGGACAACCATCCAATGCCTCTCTGGCCGTTCCTCGTAATTACCTTCTTTGTTTGTTTTTTTTTTTAAAAATATTGTGACAAAATTAGCATGAAACTTAGTTGGATGTTCCTCATGATTAGCTTCTTCGTTTGTTTGTTTGTTTTTTCTGGTCTTCATTAGTTTGATTAGTTGGATAACTATTTGATTAGTGAGGCCTTCAGTGAGTTTGGGACTATTTTGTGAAGGAAAAGTCCTTTTTGAATCAGGATTCGGTTAATTATAAGATTTGATTTCAATCATTAAAATTGTTCTTTCTTAATTAGCTATCAAATGTCAGAATTAAATTCTAACCAAATCCAGCGTATCAAAAAGGGACTCTTCAAAGTGAATCTCATGGAGGAATTGCTATATATTTGAGAACAAACAAGGATGTGATAGTTGGTGATCAGTCGAAAGTCTTGTGCCAGCCGCTGGTTTTCTATCCTTTATGATTTATAGTTTCAGATCGAATTCCTGCTTAGTTAATTGCTAGTCTCTCCTAATCTTTCTCGATCGCTTTTGTTTATGTGGCCCTCTCGAATCCATCTTTAACAAGTGCAGCTTTCTGATAAGAAATCACAACCATATGTTGAAGAACACGTCAAAGCTTGGAGATTGCCGATAGATCTTCCGAGTGCTACTTGTCTGTCGAATATTTATTTCATGAAATTAGTCTGTGGAAACAGAGCATACGTTCAGTAACAGATGTATTCGCCTTGTTCACATGTCACAAGGTCCAACACCAGATTCCATTTCGTCATCATTCGTACAAAATGGCGTCCCTACAGTAGATGCAGCAAGATGAGCTGATCTTGAACGAACAGGAGATCATTAACAAACGCAGTTTATTAATTACTGAAACAATCTTTGGAAGTGGGATACAAAAAATGTTCTTGGAGGCGTCCCATGAAGTTAGTGGTAGAAGTAAAGTGAAGAAGACAGCTGATGGAGAAATTATGCTCGAGTGTGTGGGTTGCAAGAACGAAGCGGTGGCCAACTGGCGATGGCGAGAGCCACAGCCACAAGATGGCTATGCGATGGGAATCCTCTAGCCATCTGTCTGCAGGGCTCGTAGGGGCACCTGCTTCGCTAAGGAAAGCGAAGAGACGTTCCTCGTTGCCCACAAACGCGATGCTGCGGTTGAGAGATGAGCTGCATTGAATTGGCCAATTGGGTGGGCTTACTTTTTATATGGCTGCCGTGTGCAGGATGCCAGACAGATGGCCAGCCTAATAGGCCTCACCAGCAAAGACGGTATCAAAATTTGACATATTTATTTTTTATTTTTTTAAACTATAAATTCAAAATAATAAAAACCACAGATCCAAGATTACATCGAGTGATTTTTTCTACTCTTCTTATCCTTAGTCCCCGTATCTTAGGATTTCCATTGTGCCTTTTGCATTTTTCTTTATTATCTATGTATTTTTTATTAGAAGATTGGAAATAATAATTGCTTGACAAGTAAATTATCTTGCATGCTATGTGGTGTACAACAACTTGTTTATTTATATTTTTATTCGAAATATATCTTACTTTATAGGTTTAAGTCAGTCGTTAATTAATTATTATTTGAGATCTTTGTATTTGGATCTAGCAGTTGAAAAAGAGGTTCATAGAAACTACACCCCGCCCAACCATCGGCAGTTTCCTTCCCCCTTAGCTTGGCGGATAACTACCAGCCGCCGCCCAACCCCAAAACTCAAAAGGAAAACACTACTAAACTACAAGCCGACGCAATTAACCTAGTAAGTCTCTGATCTCAATTGCGACGGCGACGTTAACATCTCATGGAAAACATATACCATCTCATCTCATCTCATCTTCCTCGAAGTTTCTCTTTACGCGTCCTCTGCGCGTGCCATTTAAGTCGTAGAAAAACACTACCTGCAATAGACGACTTCATATTCTTTTAGTAGAACTTAACTTACGGAAACAAAACAAATCATCAAGAATGGACAGCGCCAGATCGAGGGTTGCGTCCAAGCAAATCAATGCCAATTGCGCGTTGTTTTATTATTTGAATATTGATAGCGCTGGAGATGAACAATTCAAGTCGCTTGCAAAGACCAGAGGCAACTACCACATCAATTTCATCGAATATGAATCGAGTTTCTTGTTGAGAAAAAAAAAACAAGGACCTTTGGAAGACTTTACGCAATGTGGAGCCGTACTTTTCCGTGCATTTCATAGCAAACTTCCTGATTAAAAAAAGAAAGGTGTTGAGAGAAATTGCCTGGAAATTTCGCCGCTTCATGAATATTCCAAATGGAGTGCTTATAAGTTTAATGGATTTCGCCGGCTTCTGCGTTGTATATAATAAACGAGGAACCTTGAACTTCGATCGGGCTTGGCAATTTTTCCAACGAGCGGTTTCGGCTTTGGATGGAAGCTGCCTCTTCCCATCTCAAGATCGATCACAACCATCATCATTTATCGAACTCGACGTTTGATTGTCTCAGTGATTCGGCATGGACAGCACGATACCAAAGAAGAAGGAGCGCGCAGGTGCATTGCCGAAGCTGATCACTCTGTTCTGCGGCGCGAAATCGCCGCCCAAGAAACAGGGGAAAACAGAGGCCGAGCAGTCGCCGCCGCCGCCGCCGCCGCCTTCTTCGACGATCCCCGTGTCGCTTCCGGCGGCGAGCATCTCTAAGTCGTCGTCGTTGCACCACGTTTTCTGCTACTTCGACGAGAACGGCGACGGGAAGATCTCGGCGACGGAGCTGCAGAGCTGCATGCGGTCGATAGGGGAGGAGCTGTCGCACGAGGATGCGGTGTCGGTGGTGGAGTCGAGCGACAGCGACGGCGACGGCTTGCTGGGGTTCGACGACTTTGTGAGGCTGGTGGAAGGGGAGGAGAGCGAGGAGAAGGAGAAGAATCTGAGGGAGGCGTTCAAGGTGTACCAGGAGGCCGGCGACGGGTGCATCACGCCGAAGAGCCTGCGCCGCGCGCTTGGGAAGCTCGGGGAGGCGAAGAGCGTGGAGGAGTGCAGGGTTATGATCCGGCGGTACGACATCAACGGCGATGGCGTCATCACGTTCGATGAGTTCCGGATGATGATGCTCTAGACCTCTCTCTCTTTCTCTCCTGTCCTGTCTTGTTCATGTAGATTTGTATGAGGATCGTGTTCGAGTTCATCTTGATTTTCGTTTGTTAATTTGATTTTCTTAGTAAGTTGAATAAAGGAACTATCCAAATAATTTCAGTTAACTACAAATAGACTAACCAATTGCATAAAGTTAATAGTTGATAGAATCAAAGAATTTGAATAATAATATACTTTTATTTGAACTTAATCAGTTTAACATTGTTTAGTCAATTGGATGACTTAGATTATCGAAATTGCATATTATTGAAATCGAATGTTCAATTTTTGTTAGGTTAT
>JBBMKF010104105.1:0-20420 GCA_037834155.1 Curcuma caesia
GTCCATAGCTCAGTGGTAGAGCAATTGACTGCAGATCAATAGGTCACCGGTTCGAACCCGGTTGGGCCCTTTTTAATTTTTATAAATGTCTTTCTTCCTATTAAAGAGACACAATGAATAAATGATTTGTATAATTTTTATAAATGTCTTTCTTCCTTTAATTCTCTGGTCCTCCTTTGAAAGGAATAACATTCTTTTTCGAAAATGCGATTAAAGAGACACAATGAATAAATGATTTCAAATCACGCTACAATAAACTAATTAAGATTTAATAAGAAATTCTAATTAATCGATTCAAGCATCAACATTCGCACACTACATTTTATTAGAATCATCAAACGGGTTATAATTATCCCTCAATTATGATATCGTATGTTATGCAAGCTAAGCTTATAAGAAAATTATTATATTTTTGGTTGCAAAGTAATAATTTTAATAGAGTTTAATAAGTTACTGATGATAGTACTATTAATGTCAAGTAAAAGAAAATTTACATGTAAAATGATCTTTTGCAAACTGACAGTTCGAAGGACAAAAATATATATGGTCCTGAAGAGACAGCAAAAATGCACTCCTATTAATCACCTTCTCGTTCCCACTAATTAACATTGCAATGATTCACTTATCCAATTACTAAGTAAATTTTACAGTTAATTATCTTCAGACAGATGAACAGTTTGTAGTTCTTTAAATAAAATTAGTGCTTCATGATACTCTAATAGTAAATTGTTGGCTTTTCAATTTCAAATTAGAAATAAGTATGAGTGTAAGAATAAAGAATTTTAGTTATCTTTTAACTCCCCTGTTTGAGGGAATGGAGATTAGTTTATCAAAAAAGGATGAGCAAATGCTTTCAAATAGTGCAATCTAATTCTCAAGTGAGCCAATGCCACTTTAAACCCTTGGCAGATAGAATTATAGTGCATGCTTAGTCTGTTTCTCTTATCAAGAACACAGACGAAAGAAGTGTAGACAGAAGTGCACCAGAACAATTACACAAACGGCATTTGTAATTCTTATCCAATCGTGAACACGATTCAAATCTATACAGATGTAGAAGAATCAATATACGAACTTGTATCAATTGAGATTTAAATTCTGAAAAGAAAAAGGAAATTCAACGAACCCCCATGATCGAGGAAGAAAGAAATGCACTATCCGATTCTGACCCAGACGCCCTTGCTCGGCACGCCCTCGTGCACCACGAACCAGAGATAGTATCCCGGCGGCGACACCGCTGGCGAGGGAGGCGTCATCACCTCCGTCTCGTACCCCCCTAAGTGTCCCAGCGTCCGGGACGTCTCCAGCACGACCACCCTCTGGTTCATCCCCACCGAGTGCGTCTGGAACGCCGGCGACACGGCCACCACCTCCACGTCCTCCAGCTCCTGCAGCCACGGTCGGTGGAAGTGTTCCGCCACCAAGAACCTTACCGCCACCCTCTCTCCGTAGCCCACCTCAGCAGGCGCGGCCAACACGCGAGGCCGGTCTCCGGCGGCCGTCAGTAGGTACGGCGGGTAGAAAGCCTCGAGGCTCAGCTCGGTCGGGAACATCACGTCGGTGAACTTGTAGCTACTGTGAGGGTTGCTGCCCCCAACGAGCACCCTCCCGTGGGTGTCCAGCACTGCCGTCGAGTGGTACATCCGCGGGATTTGCGACTCGCGCAGGACGGAGAATCGGGTCCCCTCGGGCAGGTCCGGCTGGTAGAGGACCGGATACAACACGGGTTCTCGCGCGAGCTCCCAACCAGCGGTGCCGGCGGCGGCGCCATTGACGATGATGACGTGGCAGGTAGGGAGGAGGACCATGTCGCCCATAACGCGAGCGAGTGGCATGTCCTCCATTGACCAGGCAGGCTCGGGGTCCGTCGGCTTGATCCGAGCGCACGAGCTGAGAGCCCGGAGGAAGGTTCCATTGAGCGCGGCCTGGTAGGACCCCAAGGGCGCGCCGCCGCACACAAGAACCTCCGCTGCGGCGCCCGGGCGGAGGGGCAGGAGAACAGAGGATGCCGTGCTGGGATAACTGCGTGGGCCATCAAGGATTGCCGGCAACCTGCGGATCGCGCGCTTGCTGGCCACGTCGAGGACGATGGCCCGGTCATTGGCGAATACGAAGAGGGTGCCGTCAGGGAGGAGGTGGAGGAACGGGTACAGGTTGCCCTCCGACTCGCGGTCGTATGTCTCAACCAAGAAAGGGAGTTGGAAGACAGGGGAGGCAGAGTACTGGTCTCGGGGGAAGAACTCGCCGGAGAACTGGCGGCGGCCGCCAATGATGATGACTCGGCCGTCGGGGAGGATCTGGTTGGAGGCGTACCAGCGGCGTACGGCCAGGTAGGAGGGCTGCTCCACCCAATCAGAGTGGGGGGAGGGAGAAAAGAAACGGATCACGCGGTCGCCGTCCTTGAAACCCCCTGTCTGGAGGAGGGTGCCGTTGGCGAGGAGAGTGCCGGAGGAGCACCAGGTGTCGGTGAGGACGGTGAGAGGGCGGACGGAGGAGGAGTACAGGTGGAATAGGACGGAATGGGCAGTGCAATCGGTGGTGCAACGGCTACCGTCGGGGAGCGAGATGTTGGAGCGTCCAGTGTCGGTGCGGTCGAACATAACCACCGTGTCGTCCGGCAGGAGCTGCATGTGCATTGCGGAGATCCCGACGCTTGTGCTGAGGAGCTTCCACCACCCGCCGCCGTCCGCCGTGGAGAACGGCCTCTGCGGCGCGGAAATTCCCGACGCAAGAACGTGAAGCAAATGAGAAAGGAAGAAGAAGAAGAAGATACCGGTGGTGGCCGCGCTTCTTGTTCTTGATCTTGGAGTCGCGGAGGCCATCGTCACTGTTTCTCTTCTCGTCAGCAATCTGTTGATAGAATGGATCATTGCATGCGATACGAAGCTCGATACTTATAGATCGCTTGCGGCGGCGTCGCCATGGTCGCGGGTCGGGTCAGGCGAGGATGGTTCGGCCCGCCATTAAAGCTCACTCGACTGTAGACGATCTACTGAAGAGAGAAATATTTCTCGTCGGATTCTTTTCTTGAAATGCAAAACAAAATCAAAGAAGAAATATTTCTGTCTTTTACTTTTCTTCTCATTTATTAATGCTCGATCACTCACAGAAGTCAGAGACTGAGATGTTCTTCTCATTTGAACAATCTTGATAAACTGAAAACGGACATAGTGCGATAAGTACAGATGACCTTCTCTGAAGCTCATCCAAAACGATTCTTGGAGTCTGATAAACTCATTAGAAATTGTGATATAAAGAAACTAGTTCTCAGTCACTAAACCTTGTATAACCTCATTTTCAATCTCACACTAAACAGTTACACTGTAATTAAGTAGTCTTGAAGGCATCGCCCAGATTCAGATTAAAGTTAATGCTGTTTCTCATGGTCCTCCTTCCAAAACCTGCGTTTCCAATTCCTGCATTGCCTTTTCTCATCATCGCTGCGAATTCACTGTAATCTATTTGCCCATCCTACAAAGCAAGCAATAATAAACTGAATTATTATTGTACAGGCGATGTGCATCAACAGCAAAAGGCAACAATGATCTATAAAAGACTCACATTATCTTGATCGACTTCCTTGATCATCTCATCGAGGTGAACATCGTCGAGACCAAATTCTTTACATGCTTGTGAGAGTTCATCGATTGTTATGTAACCACTTCCGTCTTTATCGAAATATGAGAATGCTGATTTCAGGTTTTCTTCTCTCTCCAACTTGTTCATGTGAACTGTTGCTGCGAGAAATTCACCATAGTCTATTGTGCCATTTTTGTCGATATCAGCCTGCAATTTTGAAATTATCAAGGAAATTAAAATTATAAAGCTCTTATGCAGAAAGAGAGCAATACAATGACAATGACAGCCTTAGTTGGCCGATCGATCGTACCGCATCCATGAGTGCATGTATCTCGCTTTCCATAAGTTCGGATCCCACTCTTCTTAAACCCTCTTTCAGTTCATCAAATGTTATGGTTCCACTGTTGTCCGTATCGATCATCTTGAACAACTCTTTTAGACCACCAATCTCTTCTTCAGAGAGGCTTTCAGCAATAACCTGCAAAACGAAGAAACAGTTGTTTAGGAAAATAAGCATGAGGCATTAAGACAATTCAGCTTCGTCCATAAAAGCTTGTGCATAAAATTGTCTAAATCAAAGCTTAAAAAATAGAAAAAAGAGGACAAAATCAAAAACATCGATCTGTGTCGATAGACAATTGGCCTGAAGTGATTAAACGAATCTCAGAAACAAAACATAAAGAAGATAAGAGAAGGAAAACCTCATCTTGTGGAACTAATAATTCCCAAGAAAATGCAGCAAGAAAAACCTCAGCTTCTAAAAATGATAATACTGCCTTAGTATTCATCATCTTTTAATGCAGAAGTAGAGTTTCAACCATTGCAAGTTAAGGGCACACAAATATACAGGCATAATTTTGCTTTCACCGATAAAAATGAAAAATGGCTATCATCCATCCCAATACAGATAGCTCTCTCCACATATAGAAGCATCTACGAGAAAAAAATGGGTTCTAAGCAGTGAAAAACAAGTGAATTCACAGGTATATATACAACCTTCTACACCTAAGATAATTGCATTACTGCTTCCCCATGTTTTTATGGAGACTGGTAGACACTCTGGAAACTATTAACATAACATATGGTTCGCAGCATGCCAACTGAAAATATTTTAATTAGCTGGAAAAAATGCAAAGCTTATCAATATAATTACATAATAGAAGATTACCCGGAGAGCCATCTTCTTGAGCTTGTTCATAGCAGAGAACTGCTTAAGACGTGAAAGCACGGCAGAGTCCAAGGGTCTATCAGGTGCAACTTTGTCATCAACGATCCACGGGTGACCTGGAAGAAGAAACTTCATACCAATAGAGAAACTAAAGACGTTCCTGAAAGTGTACGTCCATAGAAAAAAATCAGGATTAAAATACTAACAAAGAACTTGATGTGCTGTAAATCGCTTCCTTGGGTCTCTATTAAGCATATTTCTTATTAGATCCTTTGCGCTATCAGAAATACCCGGCCATGGTTGAGATTCAAAATCCAAACGACCTTGTAATATTTGTCTGAAAATCCCTGCTTCAGTTTCTGAAAGCGACAAGAAGTGCAAATAAAACAAGAGAAGTAGACTTTCAGAAATTAGCTTGATAGAACCAAAAATCAGCATCAATAACTACACACCAGCCCAGAAAGGTGGCACCCCACTCAACAAAATGTACAAGATGACACCTGCACTCCACACATCTGCTTCTGGTCCATAAAGCTTATTCAATACCTCAGGTGCAACATAATATGGGCTTCCAACAACATCAGAGAAGGTATCACCTGCAGAGTTCCAGAACAATCAGATTATGAAAAACATTTTATTCGAGAGGCAAAATTTGATAATACAACAATTTATGATGATAATAGCTATGGACTTTATGGTCTAATATACCATCCTCAAGTTTAGCAGAGTACTAATTAAATATAAGCTGAATTCCCTTGCTTTGTCTAGCTACCAATTAATCCTTTGTGCTTTCTATATTTACCATTAAATGGCATTTGTCATATACCAGCAGCATTCATAAAATCTGCAGTTTGGCTAACCAGTCTAGATTCTATTTCAGATTTCAACTAGTTTGGTCCAAAACAGGCGAACAGTTCAACAAACATACACAGACACTAGTGTATCAAACAAAAAAGAAACAAGATTTTCTAGCTGGCATGTTAACATCCTATATATGCTTTCTCTAATAAAGGAGACAAAGAAAAGAAAAAGAGAGTTGGAGAAAGAGATATGAAAAGGAAAAGAAGAAAAAAAAATGAAAGTGATAAGTAGAGGATTGGAAGAGAGAAAGTAATGGTAAACGACAAAGCAAGAGATGATCATGCCACCCCATCTTTTTTGCATGAACTACTTTTCTGTGACTGTGACTTCAATCTCCACCTCCTCAGCTGTTGTCTCTGCACTGCAGCCTTTTCAGTTATCAGTCTCAATGCCCCTTCCTCCTGTTGGTTCCTATGAGAACCAGCCCATACCATGTGTCACTCTGGGTAACGATAGTGGTAATCAATTTGAATGATTGTCATCCAATACATGTACTAAACCAGCAATTCAGACAACAGTGTCAGTATGCACCAATATATATTTTTAGTCGTTGAAATTTAATATCAATGATTTTTACCTAATCACCTAAGCTGGATTTTGATTTATGAGAAAGAATAATAAGATCTTACTTGTTATCTGAAAGTAGACTTGTTCTATGATTTGCCTAGTTCTGTCTCACCATAAAAGAACTATAGAAATTTTGACAAGAGAAATGGCAAAGTTTCTTACTGATGCAAAATTTCCATATCGCTCCATTTGGCTTTTACATGTCAATCAGACAGTATTCTGAGTTATATCAAACTATACCAAAAGGAGATTTGACAAGTATCATAAAAGAGAGTTCCCTAAGACATACTAAGAAGTATGAAGTTTGATGGACACATCAATCTAAAGCAAGCAAAGTAATTATGTTAGTCTGTGTAATGAAGCAAAGCATCTGATAATCCATACTTCTGTATTTAATAAAAACACACTAAGAACTGTTTTGTCTATAGGAAATTAACAATTCAAATTGATAAATTTGCCAAACTGTTGCTATTAAGAAATGAATTTTCTAGGTGACATTTTAATATAATGGAACACGGATTAACAAATCTTCTACATAGATATGAAAATAGTTCTAGTTAAAATCAGCCAACAATCAATTGTTCACTCTGCACGTGTATATTATGTACATGTGAAAGGAAAACTAGCAAGAAAGTGGATGATTAACCTGTATTAAAATTTTGAATTCGGATGTCAGTTTTCCCTAATAAAATTCAGTCCAAAAGGAAATTCAATCTCCACACATATACTTTCTAAGTTCAAAGTTGGTACTATTTCAATGACAGGAAGTAATGATATGTTTGCCATGAAGCAAGTTCCTAAAACTAAAATTTCAATGCTAGTCTAACATATTCACCATTTGTCAGGACACTTCACTACTATATAAAACCATCTCAACGAGATATTCCTACTTCACCATATTTTTGTTTTGTAATTTGCACTCATAAAAAAAAACATAAAATCCAAAATCTCACATATCTAGTTAGAAGTTTTGCTAGTCTTGTTTTCCCCCCATACATGGATGTATTAGAGCATCGATGCAGTAAATGCTGTGTATTTGTGTTATTTCTTCTATTTTAATCATGGTATCCTAGCTTATGTGACAAGAAGACGTTCCAGCTGTAATGAGTGAAGCAGGAAGATGTGGATAATAACAATCTTATGGCGTCCCCTTTGATTGTACAAAGGAAGACAATATTCATCTGTGAAACTTATGAAGGATAATTCCAGAACTATTAACCAAGAAAAACAGACCATATGATAGCAAAAGATTATCACCAATATGGCAAAAAGAGCAGTCAAATGACCATGGATGGTAATAGTTCAATGACA
Source organism: Curcuma caesia (assembly GCA_037834155.1). Taxonomy (NCBI): domain Eukaryota; kingdom Viridiplantae; phylum Streptophyta; class Magnoliopsida; order Zingiberales; family Zingiberaceae; genus Curcuma; species Curcuma caesia. The sequence continues at coordinate 7,487 of JBBMKF010104105.1, forward strand.
CATAAGCACGACCATTGGAAATCCATAACCATCTCTTAATGAAAATATGAAAAATGTGCCTGAAAAGGATCTTACAACCGCCTGTCCATATATGACCATCTGATATCTTATGAGAGTAACAGTAAGCTTCTTCAGAAACATAAACTAGTGCAAATTTCTCATGTTCCAGAGAAAAAGGAAAAAGAAAGAAACAGGTACCAACAGGGTTGAACAACGTGAAACGATAGTTGTGTGCTAGAAAGATGCAATAAAATGCACATCAAACCATTAACAAGAGTAAGGAGCTAAAGAAAGAGAAGTACTATCTCGAAGAAGAACAGACCTGGCTTATAAAACACGGATAAGCCAAAATCCGTCGCTTTAAGTGCCGCATCCTCATCGGTGCTGGCAAACAGGAAGTTCTCCGGCTTGAGATCGCGATGCATTACCCCGAGCGAGTGGCATGCCTCGACGACTCCTACGATGGTCTTCATCAGCAGCGCTGCTTTCCTCTCGCTGTAATGCCCTTTTTGGATGATCCTGTCGAAGAGCTCCCCGCCAGCGCACAGCTCCATCACCAGGTGCACGAAGAGCGCGTCCTCGTAGGTACCCTTGATCCTGACCACATTGGCGTGCTCCGAGAGATGGTGCATGATCTGGATCTCGCGCCACACGTCCTCGAAGTCCTCGCGGCAGAGAAGCTTGCGCTTAGGGATGGACTTGCACGCGTACTGCTTGCCATCATTCTTGTCGACGCACAGGTACGTGGTGCCGAACTGCCCCTGCCCTAGCTTCTTGCCGATGCGGTAATGATCCCGCAGATTGGCGGTCTTGTACGGGAGGACGGAGGCGGGCTTGGAGGAGCGATGGGGAGGAGGATTGACCGACGGCTGGCTCATCGGTGGTGGTATCGGTTGCAAAGTCCAAATCTTGGGGCCTGAAGGATGATTCCTACACAGAAAGATTATATTTTTACAGGGTTTGCATCAGCAAAATTCCATCTTAGTCAATTTTCGCCAGGAGCCCTGGCGATTGTGAGCGATTCCTAGAAGATTTTAAACCGTCCTCAGATAAATCAAAGAGAAACAGGAAGGAAAGGGGGAGGTAGGGACGAAGGAAGGGCAGAGTTGAAGGAGAGTGGAAGCTGAGTCAACGAAAGAACAGAGAGACAGGGATCATCCTCGCTGCTCCAATTGGCGACAAGAACATGGAAACCTTCCATTTATTGCTCCTAAATGGTCTCTCTTTTTCCGCTTTCCTTCTTCCTTCAAAACCATAGAATGGAATGGATCAGCAAAAACTCTTTTTAAAATGAAATAGAAAATAGGCAGAAAAATCCATAATCATATTTTGCCCAGTTGGTTTGTGTTCCATCACATGATTTCTCTCTCTTTGTTTCTTTGGTTTATCGATACACGACGATGACTCACAGCTGACGATGATCCAAACCTGTGCCTTCTGATTCCATTTCATTTTGACGCCGATGATTTTTATTTTTATTTCTTATTTAGCATTACTTTTCTTCATCATAAATTTGGAAGGAATTAAACATATCCTAATGTATGTGGGTACAAATTAAAAAGTCATTCCTTTTATTATTTTCATCAAAAAATATTTTTAAAAAATAAAACAAAATACTACCTCATTATATTTTTCATCCAAACTTATATCAAAATAATCTTTATTAATTTAATCAAAATTATTTTAATTTGATTAAAATAACTTTAATAATATTCTAAGTCATAATTGTTATACTATTTTAATTAAATTAAAGTAATTTTAATTAAGTTTGAATAATTTTAATAAAAAATATATAATATAATATTGTTATATATATAATAATATTTTTTTATTAAATTGGATAAAAAAGTTAAACTAATTTATTTTAATATATTATAGCAGGAACAATAGTATTAGAATAAAAATATTTTCAAGATAAAAATAAAATAGGATGCTATTTTTTTATTATTATTATTATTATTTAAAAAATAAAGCATCTTTTCAATAAAAATAAAAAGTTTTTTTTATTTGTGCCCAATGTGTATCATCTTTTACCAAAAAAAAAAAAGTATATGAGAAACACATTAATTAATATTTTAAATTGGAAAGAATTTTAAATATCTAGCGATTGACAAGTTGATTTATTTGCAAGGTTAAATCTTAAATTTATGCAAATTAAAACGCGAGAAACTCCTAATGGTAAATCCACTAGAATCAACTGACCAAATAAACATTTAAAGCTCGTATTGCAAGTGTGAAATCATCACCAATTAGAGATTCCCGTCGATAATAACATTTAAAAAATATTTCTAAATCAAAGAATAACGTAATTCGATAGCGCTATAACGCTCGAGTTTCACTGATTATACGAGCAAAATAAAGAAGTTGAATCAAAATTAAAGTTGGGCCATGTTAAACACATCCTCATGGCATTCTGCAATGTACATGATCTGGCTGCTCATTCCTATCGAGCCTTTGCCCATGTTTACAAAACAAAGTATGGATCGAACTCCAGCCAGCTTCTATTCCACCTAGAATTCAATCTTCAGTAGCAATTATAAATCCAAGAACCATTGCTGAAAAGTTCATCCCAATGATCAAAACCGCTATATAACTGATGCATCAGCACTACATGAAACATTGAAAAAAGAATCCATACTGTAAGAGATGCTATTCTGTTTCCATTTGTCCTCAAAGAAAACGTAATCAAATTATAAGAACTCCGTTTTTTTAGGTGGATCTGTACTGAACATAAGAGACTTATAATGACAATATGAGATGCCTTAGGCAGCTTGTATGTGATGATGTACTTACAATTTTTGCCTAGTTGGCTGCACCAAGTTTATATCATCAGCATGTGGTTTGCCACCGTAAGGATTACTAACACTCCAGCATGATGGATTACTCTTATTATAAAAGTTGTCATAGATAGCCACGATTGAAATATAATTGTCTTTGTATAAATGATGACAGAATACCCATTTATGCTCAAAATGTCACTTATGCAGGGTACCAGTGGTAGACTATCTAGTGCAGCAGAAAGTAAATAATCTTGTACTATCTCTTCCTGTATGATCCCCTCTTTTTCATGTCATTCTTTTCCTTTCACTTCTCCGGGGTCATTAGAACCACTGATTCACAAACCTAATCCAACTTTCCTCCTCTATGCTAATCTAATTTCTCATACAGTATATTATCTTTCAACCAACATTCTTCCTATTTCACCATCCGCTATCCTTTTCATGCTCCTTAAAAAACTACATCTTCGCTAATCTACAATATAAAATTTACAAATACAGTTCTTTCAAGTGCTATTTGTCTTCAACATAGAAAGTAACCACATAGCAAAACATTCTTAAAATGCTATCAATGATGTTAGAATCAGCTTTACATGAATATAATTAGGATAAGATCCATGTCATGACCCAAGTAGCCATCAGCATTGAACAAACTACATCGTACAAGGCGTATTCGACCCAAATATTTAGAGTTAGCCACATTGATTTTATCCAGCATTGAACTCTATGTATTTGGAAAATACATAGAATATGGGAACACAGTCAACAATTTGTAGGGCCTATAGCATGGATTATGGGTTATCAATTTTTATGTCAGTATGAACTATCTGGTTTGATGGTAGCTCACTAGTTTTTAGTTTGTTAAAGCAGGTATCCCGATCCTAAATATGAACTGCAAATGTATCATCCAAACAGAGACTAGGGTAACAATATATAGCAATAATAATCTGGCTAGGTTGATAGGTTCTTAATACTGAAAAAAAATCCATGTAATGGGCGCATGTTATCCACTGAAGCCATCAAACAGAAGGCAGTATTAGTTATTTTATTAGGTTTATGAAATTTTGGAACTAAGCATTTTAGAGCAATGTATATTGATCCAAGATGGATAAATATGAATACCTAAAAGCTACCAATCATAGAGTAAACTAAGTTAGATGGTATAGAATATGATTTAAATATTTTTATGGGCATCAAGAAAATTTCTATCTATGATCTCAGATTGTGCTCGATTGAGAAAAGGATGGAACACAAGATAGAAAACTATCCATATGAGATTAGTGCAATATGTCTTCAGATCTCTAGATGCATGAAAAGAGAAGAGGATCATTTTAAGTTTGTAGTAGAGTTTTGATCATTAAAGGAAAGAGATGATAAACATGAAGAGATCAACTTGTGTATGGTTTATGGACTTTTCCTTGAGGTTTATTTGGCACAATCCACAAATGGACTTCAGCATCAAGTTTATTACACAGATGGACTTCAGGTTAAGGTTACTCAGGTATCTGTAAAAATAAAAACGCAATATCCAACTTAAGAAAAACAACTAATCAGGCTGAACTCAAGATTTATCAGGGGCAAAATTACGACTACTCCAAATGAGCTACTGCAACCTATACTGACTCAGTAAATGACAAACCTAAACCACTTGCCTAAATGTTTAAGCCAACTCGATGGCAATTCCATTGTTTCAGTATTATCAATTCTCTCATTAGCCCTACAATTCCTAGATGGATCCGATCTAGGTAACACAATCTCCTCCCTTAAGGATTCGGACCTCAATCAAGACCCAAAATATAACTCATGGTCCAAAACCAATGTTGGCTCCACCACAACAATAACCCTTTTCATTTGGAATATTCCACCATTCTTGGTACTAGGGCTAGTTGCTACCAAAATAACAACGTGCAAAACAAGAGGATTGATCTATTAACTTGATAGGATAAGTCAAAGGCATTTACATCCTATATATCTCATCAGTGACCTTCAACTTTCATGCACAACAACTTGGCAGAGACTAACAAAAAAGGAAGCAGTTTTTCCTAGCAGAATACTGTGATGATAATAATGATAAAACTCATTAAATATTCTAGTTTCCACAATGAACTTAGAGTACAAAATGTTCCATCATGCAATTAGTTCAACCACTTCACAATAGCCTAACAGAACAAAGTAGCAGTATAATGGAACAAGAAATAACATTCTAAAACAAGAAAACAATTTTGAAAAAATCGCCATACCTAACTTATCAGATACGAGTACATGAGGGATCAAAGTCATCAGGTGCAACCTGAGCAATCCAATTGCTGAGAGTCTTCTTGACATCTCCGTGGTTGACATATGCTAGTTCATACATGCTGCAAAGATTCACGACCAATGTTTCATTCAAAGCTGCAGTTGGAACCCTCTCCAAAGCCCCCTCTAGCACCTTGATCGAATCGGACAGGTCTCTCGAGTACATCAAGCATAGAGCTTTATTGTTCAGTGCCACTACATCGGCAGGATCCCGTTCAATGCACTCCTCGTATTCTCTCACAGCTGCAGGATAATCCTTGGCGACGATGAACTCCAGCGCCTTGTTCCTCCCGACAAGGTTTTCCAACTCCACTGTTCGCTCCCCCGACGGATGAAGGTTCTCCAACCTCGCAAACGACGCCTTAGCACCAGTCAGGTCACCGATCTGGAGTTGGACATACCCGAGTCGGGAGAGGAGCAAAGGATTGGATGGATCCCGCTCAAGAAGTAGCCTAACCAGCGCCAGAGCCGCCTCGAACTCCCGGTGGACGAAATGGTTGCAACAGAGGGAAGCTATCACGAATACCTCCCTGCGTCGCCACAGGTCGGCAGATGCGGTGGTGGTCTCCTCCAGGATCTTGGATTGGACGAGGTCAAGGAGCGCGTAGAGGCGATCGACGGTGACGGATCTGGTACCGAGCCGCTGGGGAAGGTCAGCGTGGAGGAACCTGAGGGCGAAGGGGACCATGGAACCGGAACGTCCAGGGTAGGAAGACGGGTAGGATTCGAAGCGGAAGCGAGGGGAATCCAAAGGGGCGTCGAGGGCGTCGATCTCGGCGGCGGCGTCGGAGAACCGACGCAGCTTAGAGAGGGCGAGGGAGGACACAGCGAGACAAACGAGGTGGTGGTGCGGAAGGAGGCCATGGCTGCGGCGGGCCACGGCCACGGCGTCGAGGACGGCACGCCACTGCCCGCGGCGGGAGAGGGCGAGGAGGGACGGCACGTCGAAAGGGAGATCGAGGGGCGAGGTCGGAGGGGACAGGAGAGGATCGGCGATGGCCACGCTTGGGGGCTCCCTCCCGGCTTCGGGTTCTTCTCCAGTCATCGCTCGAGAAGGCGAAGCCGTCGGAAATAGATAGGTTGAAAATTGCGGGCGTCGTTATAATCGCATTGAAATTATTTAAATAATAATAATAATAATAATTTAACAAATAATTTAAAATAGTAAAATAGATGATTAATAAGAAGAATTGTGAATTGTATTTGGAATAAACTCAAAGTATTAATAAGGATAGAAGCTTTTCTGCATCTGGTACAGTAGTATCATGCAGTCCATGAAGCTGACCTCTTCATCAAGGGCTTCTTCCCCTTCTCTTCAAGGGAGATCATTCCAAGGTGAGAAGGGTCTTCAAGCATCATCTTTGCCACCAAGTAGCCGGCGATAGACCATGTCTGATACTTCCTTGCTTGCTTGCCGATGAATCTTCCGAGCTTTCCGTCGTAGTATTCCGGCCAGCCATCCTTTGACAACCTGCTCTCTGCGAGGTCAATGGCTTTCCTTGCAATCTGTGGCCTGCCGGTCTTGATACAGGCCGCAGTGAGTAGCCATAGAAGCACTGCAATGAACATGACATGAAAAGAAATACAAACTTTTATGTCGAAGATCTTCTGCATTGGATATTTCAATTGAATACTAAATGCAGAAACAGCATGACAGTTGATTTCAATTAACCTGGCCAAGATCCACCATTATGATTACTCCATCTCGTGTTTTTAGGATCACACCCTGTCACAATTCTCCATTCATGACCTTCTAAAGCAGGATAAGATATCTTTAAGGGCATTTCACCAACCAGTTCCTCCCATCTCTCTTCGATGAGATCCATAATAGCAACCGATTGCTCTGGTGTAGCAAGGGATGATAATATGGCAATGCAGTTACCAAGGGCAAACCATCGGAAGTCCATTCTTGCAGGGCTAACATTTCCAACAAAGTAACCGCCGCGGGAAGGCATGAAATCAAATATCCAATCTGGGATTGAATCAGGAATGACATTGAACTTATTGACAGCCGTATGAGAGTATTCTTCAGTCTTGTAGCAGTATATATCATTTAACTGTTGGAAGTCCAGCCAAAAATAACTTCTCATGTGATAACCTAAGGCGTGCAGACGCTTTACTATTCTCTCTATAAATTCCTTGCCTTCTGCATCAGGTTTGAGCATTCCTAGTGCACATCTCAGTGCCATGAAAAAGAGGGATTGGATTTCTATGGGATAACCATATACACCCTAAATTTCCCCAAGAAGGAAAGCAATGTTAAGATGATTCAAAAAGTTATTATCTTATCAATAGTTGAATATATACATCAATCAATCAGAATAGGAATAATTATATGATTTAGACAAAAAAATGCAATTAAAACTTTGCAACATTATTAAAAAACTGTACAATCAACTTCAGTAATGAAAATATATGATAGAAACTTGAAGTCTTGAACTTCTTCTACATGAGCACATCTTTAATACAACAATTCTCTTTCCATATACTTGATATCAAACTGATAGTTAACATCATTCTACATTACCATTAAAAAAACATGCTAATATCACAATCTAATTCTGTGATATAGTATAGAAATGGTTTTATTAAGAGTTTATGAACTTCAAGACCAAGCATATCACTGGATGACATTGAATCCGCCTACCAGTATTGGAACAATTAACTATCAAATCCATTTTGGTCCATTTTAGTCAATTGTTAGATGAAAGATGAAACCAGACACCACAGTTCATACTTTTTACTGCTGCTTAACAGTTGGAATATGAATTTTGTTTTTGTTAATCGAGTTCAGTCATGTACTTAAAATGATAGAACAATGATAAGCTATTCCATTGATCAGATTTCAAGCTGCAGTACATGCAAAGTCTATTGCTCCGTCTAAATGACAAGCAATAGGAAAATATGATCAAATATTAGAAAAGAAACTTGAAGTAGCATAAATTGTTCACTAAAAGTAATGCCATCAATTTTAACTCATGCAACTAATAAAGTCTGGCCTTGCAACAGATGCGTATTATAGGTTGATTCAGCATGAGTGTGCATATATATAATCTGTCAGTTGAACTTTGCACAACGCACAAGTTATTGCTGCATACATAATGAAAATATAAAGAGTTGTAGTTTCAATATTTGTTGAACTTACCATCCTCCGATCTATCATTGAGCACCCATCGGCACATAATAAGGTAGGGAATGTGTCAAACCCCTCAGAGAGACATAAAGATAAAATAAGCCTCATCCCTCTCTGGCATTCTGGTGTTTCTGCTAAAGATAAATCTCCAGTAGATTTTGTATAGGCTCGAAGAAGAATAATCCACCAAAATCCAGAATCAACAGGTGCAACCCTACCAATTGTACTCTCACCAAAATCTGCTATTAGAGTCTCACTTTTCCTAGCAGGGTCATGCTTCACCTTGAAGCTTGCTGGTAAGACCCCTTCCCCAAGTTTGAAGCGATCAATTTTCTTTTCCCAACTCTGGAGGAGGAGCGTCTTCAACAGAAAGTTTTTAACTATATCGGGTTCACCATTCATTAGAAAAGCCAAAGCACTTGGCACAAAATCACGCACAAAGACCTAAATACAAGATTAACAGACATGGAACCAAGGATTAGTATATGAAGCTTTGATATAAACCAACAAAAATATTCATTTAACAAATAAGTGAATAAACAGGGATCAATTGATAGGATCCTCATAGAAAATCAAACGGAATCCTAAAGAGATTAAGTTCAAGAAGATTCTACCAAGTTGGCATTTTAGGAAGGTAAGGTGAAATCATTTGTTAAATTAGTTCAAGTAACAGACCAAGGTTAACAATTGAACAGTATATTAATTTATTAAGACGTCTGATAAGCAAGGACTCACCAAAGAAGCGAGATGCAGTCGAAATCAATAGAACAAAGTCAAATACGGAATCTTATCAGGATCTAATGGGATATCTGTTCAACCATGTACCTGGTCATAGTTAAGGACTTCCTCCGAGGCGTGTTCAATGGCAGTTATGGTCCCAACAGGCTGCCGACGGAACAGCACAATGGACCTTCGGAGAGCATCCCATGCCTCTGCGATCATCGGATGTGGCTCAAACCAATCTCGAGCCGATGAGGCTGGTGTGTCCAAGAATGACCTTCCAGCAGCAGGGGAATACATGTCGTCAACCAGACGAAGATTGCCCGAGAGCTCGCTCAACGACCGCTCGTCGAATGACAGCTTGCGCTCTATCTTAATCCTCGGCCGGTCAAGCAACCGGGACAGGTGCTCAAAGTCGTCGACCTCCGCGACGGAGCAGAGTGGCTCCACTGGCCAGAGACCCTCCTCGTGGGTCTCCTCCATTTCCTCGATCATTCTCACGGAAAATCCTTGTCAAACTTCCATTTAAGCAGAGTAAAACTTTACACAGCAGTTCAAATGAAGGAAACACATAAACACTTTAGCTCCAAAAAGATTTGAAAATATAAAACAAAAATTGAATTCTTTTGCGAATAAAAGGACACACATTCTTACAGATTGCATCAAAAACTCGCATTTTTTTTCCATTTCCAGAGGATGCCAAAACTTCATTCGAGCAGATTAAAGAGACGCAATAGCATAGATATCCAGAAAAGAAGCAAAATTTGATCGAAAAATCGGGAACAGATCTACTAACAAAAACACAACTAGGATTAAGCACCAAGAATAGAACAGAAACTGAACCAAGCATCAAAAGTTGGAAAAGAAACGGAAAAATCAACAAAGGATGAAAAAGAGGAGTCACCTGCGTGGATCTGGTATGTCGACAAGGTAAATGAGATCGAAGGGAGAAGAATCAACGGGCTGCGCGGGCGCGGCGCAGCGGAGGCAATGGGGGCGCGGCGCAGGGAAAAAAAGAGCTGATGCTGGAGTAGGTTGGTACTTATAGCCGAGGAGGATTGAAATGGTCGCCATCTTCCTCCTCCGTCTTCGAGGGCGACCGGCTGCAGCCGGTAGGTGCCCTGCCGTGGCGTGCGAGGAAACCGAGTGCTGCCCTGTTCGTCTCATACACCGTACCTGTTTAATTATCTCAAGAGAAATTTTAATTTTGCCCCCTGATCACTTTTTAAAAAATTCCCAAGACATTTCATATTATAATCTTACTCACTAAGCTTTATTTTCTGTCTGCGCATCAAAACGTATTTGACTGAAACTTGATTTTACAATTAACTTGGCAAAACCCCAAATCGGTCCCTAAACATTCAAATATTTCAGAGAGGCCCTATATTAAAAAATTGTTCGCAATTAAATTCCGTCCTATCTCATTAAAATCGAAAGACTGCAATAGAAATAATGACCGGCGCGAAGGGGAAGCCGAAACTGACGTGGCAAGTGGAGACGGTTCTCGGCGGGCCCACCCGGCGGCAGCCCCACCTACGTCGCCGTCGTCGTTCGCTGCTCGATATTAAATATTCCTTTAGATCTGTCCGTGTTGACCAGAGTTGACTTGATCGAACGGTCAGAGTTTGGTAGCGTCGACGAAGGGCACCTTACGTGAACACAAGGAGCACGTGCGCACGTCGCCCAGCTCCCACGAGCCACGTGGGGCTAGGCTATTGTCGTCCTCTTGCGGGAGGAAATCTCCACTGGTTGATTCCATGGAGATCGAAATCATTAATGAAGACAAAAAAAAAAAGGATGATAATTATAAATTAATTTCAAAGATTTATCATATTTAATATTATTATTTCTATAATTTTCAAGCAAGAAATGGCCGGCAACAGGAACAGCACCTTCGCTCTAGCCACCCGACGCCACCACCTCTTCTTCTTCCTCCTCTCTTCCAGCACCAATCTTCTACTTCTCTGCTTCCTGATTTTTTTTTTCCAGCAATCTTTCATCCATCGTGCGCTGATGTCTCCCTCCTAAGCAGCAAAATTGCAGGCTCCTTTCTTTGCAGCTCTTTTTCCAGCGATGGATCGGATTCCAGTTCTCCCCCTCTTCCACCACCAGCCGCAGCAAACAGCTACACAACAATAACAACAATTTCTTTTTCTCAATTCCAGAGAAAGAAGAGAGCATCGCAGTAGCTTCTTTTATCTTCGCAGGAGCAAGTTTTCTTCATTATCACAGCCATCAGGGAAGATTATCTTTCCTTTGAATTCCCTCCTTTATGTCTGGAATTTCGTCTTTAAATTTTGGAAAAGTATGCAACAGTGCAAATCACTCCATAAATTTAGTTCGGAATACTACTCTTATCTATAGAATCTTCTACTGTGGGATGATAGCTTGACACTAGAGCACATGTTAATTAGATTAGACTATTACTATGACTCGGGTACGGCACGGTAGTCAATGATTTATGTTTATAAATTATTATGTTCGGAATCACTCGTGCTTGATTGACTCTTCTTTATTGTCTCTCTACTTGGCTTCATACTAAAGGATTTTTTGATTTAAAGATTGACTCCTCTTTAATTATTTTACAAGTGCAATGTTAGTTCTATAATATTTTTTTATTTATATGGATGATATTCTTTTAATCAATAATGATAAAGAATGCATCACTACTCTAATTCGTTTTCTTAATCAAGAATTCCCTGATTAATATTTTGGTACGATTTTTTTTTCTTGGTATTATGTTTTTTTCAAATTCTAAAGATTGTCACCTCTCACAAATACATTACTGGGATTCTCTAACGGACTAAAATGGATGGTGTATGCTTTCTTTCTACACCGATTGTTTTAGGTAACTTTTCGACACCTTCATTATCTCCTGCTATAGTTGATTTTCAAATATATCAGTATTATTATTGGAGTCTTACAATATATCAATATCACCTGATATCACTTTTGTTGTCACTAGAGTTTATTAATTTATGCATTCTTCTACTAAATAATATTGAGAATTGTTCTGGTTAGATACCGTCGACGGTTAAGATACCAATCAAGATTATACCATCTCAACCGTCACCGCTTCCTAGAGCACTGAAACTTGCGATTGAAGACTGAACAAGTGGATTAGCTAGGTGTCGGAGATTCTTGACAGACCACTCCGACACTTAAGTCAGTAAACACCTCACAAAGAAAAGGAATAATAGAAATTACTAGAGTCCAAAGAGCTTCTTTATACCTGAAGGGGAGTTTATATACTCACATGCATGAGGGGGGGTCGTGTATCTGACCCGAGGTGAGCAGATGTCGTGCATTAAGCAGATCAAATCCTGCATATTACTGACATCTATACGTGTATGAGATGACATCTAGGGGACCAGGCCTGCCACCTTGTAACCCCCTTCTATTTCAGCCATGCGGATTATTCTTGCCTTTTTACAGTGAGGAGAAGCAGAAGAGGATCTAGGGAACCAGACCTGACAACCTAGTAACCGTCCTTGTCTTTCTGACCTGAGTCACACATGTTATTGTCGTGTAGCACTGCAGATATCATATCTGCCGGTAAAGGGACCTGAGGTAATCCGGGACCGATAGGGTAACTGAGCCTTGGAGGGGTGAGGCTAACGAGCTGACAGAGTGATCTATCGCGACTGAGCTGACAAAGGGGGGCCCAGCGCTGAGCCGTTGAGTGACGGAGTGACCGAGCCACTGAGGGGCAATTTTATCGAGCTGGTAGGGGCTAAGCCCTTGAGAAGCAGGGCTACTGAGCTGGGAGAGGGGTTGAGCCCTGGAGAAGCAGGGTTGCTGAGCCAATAGGAGAGCTGAGCCCCTGAGGAGTAGGGTTGTTGAGCTGAGAGGGGGACTGAGCCCTGGAGAAGCAGGGCTGATGAGCCAATGAGAGAGCTGAGTCTCTGAGGAGTAGGGATGTTGAGTTGAGAGGGGGGTTGAGCCCTGGAGAAGCAGAGCTGTTGAGCTAATAGAAGAGCTGAGCCCTTGAGGAGTAGGGTTGCTGAGA
>JBBMKF010104214.1:0-20410 GCA_037834155.1 Curcuma caesia
CCATTAGCTTCCAGCTTTTTCTTCTTCTTCTCAAGAACCACCGTTGAGGAATCAGACATGGTGTCGCTCTTATCCTCTTCGTCGGCTTTCCTCTTCTTGCTCTTCTTGATCTTCATTTTACCTATGTTCTCCTGCTCTAAAGGGGAGCTTTGCTCCTTCGCCTTCTTATGCTTTGATCTCTTGAGCACCTCGGAGGAAAGTGGATCGGCGAGGAGAGAAGGCATGTCGGCGGCAGATAGTTTCTCGTAGCACTCTAGAGGGTAGAGAGGCGGCGCTTGAGATCCGTGGCAGAGATCGCCAAACGCGGCGGCAACCTCTGGAATTTATAATAAGCGGTTGCCATAGAAAACCCTCAGAACCGAATTTATAGACTAAATTTTTTTAAAAAAATGAAAAAAAAAATCAACTTGAATAGAGACTTTTTAAAGATACAGTTGTTAACAAAAATATGTGAAAAAATAAATTTATAATTTATAATTGATCACTAAAGCATCTTATCTAATATAATAAATCTATCGTCCCTGGAACAATGGTGCAATGGTAGGACATTCGGATTGTAACTCAGGGATCCACGGTTCGATCCCCAACTACGATGTATTTGTATGAATTTTTCTCTAAATGAGGAACGCAATCAAAGGATACTAGGCATCTGGATTGGCCGTTGTATGCGCTTCCCGATTTACCCTGGTGGTCGATGGAAAATTTCCAGGACCGGACCGACCACCCCGGATTATCATTTTTTTTAATATAATAAATCTATCTCTTTTTAATATAATAAATCTATCTCATAATGATCAATTTAATCCTATATCTTAAAAATTTTAGCATACTATTCATAAGGACTATTATTATATATTTTTATATGGTATACCTTTTTAAATAGAAATTATTTAAAATTTATAAAAACAAAATTTTGGACGACTAATCTAATTTTAAATTTATCTAAATAAATACCGAGTCAGCATCTCCACTTTTTACTCAATACATAAGAACGATTGTTCCATTAAAATTAAATTAAATCAAATCGAATTAATTAAAATTAAATCAAACTAAATTTTTTAAAATTAATTAAATCAATCAAATTTTTAAATAAAATTAAATTGATAAAATATCGATTAATTAGATTTTCAATCGAATTACTTGAAATAATCAAAATTTTTAAATATTATAAAAAGTTATTAATTAATTAGAAATTTATAAATTTACTTATTTAGAAATTTATAAATTATTTTTTATTTTAATTAATTTGATTTACTCAAAATTCTTTAAAAGGAAATAGGGAAAAAATTCAAAGATTAACTAAAACTAATCTAAAATTGTTTTAAGTTATATAAGTTATTAATTTTAAAATATATTAAAATTTATTCTGAAATTGAATAAAGACTTTAAAAGAGATAAAAAATATATATATGACAATTTTTTCTATTCGCCTTATAATAAATTTGAAGTGCAATTTATTCACATTCAAAAATTATTTTTTTATAATTCAAATTGTATTTTTTTTTTATTTTTGAATATTTCTTTTAAAACACAAATTCTATAAGGTCTTTATAAAATTAGGGAACAACAAACACAATCTTAAATTTATCTCAATAAATTGGAATCAGCATCACCACCTTTGACTAGGGTGTATCGGCATCGTCCAACCTGATTATGTCCCTTCCTTCGCCTTGGGCAAGCTAACCTCAAGCACCCGAACTACTTGACCAGACGCCCGGTGGCTCTTATTTGTAATATAGGAAGGAAAGATAAGAGTAAAACGTGTACTAATTGAAAATAATGATTCCCAAATAAGGAATAACGTAAGGAATATCTAGGAAGTATTATATATGGCTATGGAATCAGTATAATTCTAAATTTATTTCTGCAACTAGACGTAGGAATGCTTATTGCATTTGTTCGTATGAATCAGATGCACCATTATTACAGTGTCGAAAGGAATCATCTGTTTTCCTACACAAGTTCTGCTTACAACGGCAAGCCCAAAATGCTGCGGGATTCGCTGCAACACACATCTTCATCAGAACAAATCGAAGCTGCGTTAGGCAGCATCGGTCGCCCTGTCACAGTACGCAACTACACATGATGCATCTTGCATTTTATTTCTCCTATTTATCTTCTGCTAATGGAAGGAGTAAGCATTTAAAATACGAATACTAACAGCAAGCAGTCCATTAATAGTAGATAAATTTAGGATTACAATAAACAGCAAGTAAGAGAAAATTAGAAGCTGATAGAACACCATTTTGTAGACCTAATGAAGGGATGTCAGCGGATCATGTTTAGACATAATTTGATGAAGAATTTGGATTACCAACCACATCTTCTAATTAAACTAACAGCGCAGCAGTGAGAAGAGTTCCCATCACCATACCTAAACCGGCATGATTGGGCAAGGGCGAACTGGATTTGGCCGGACCTGAATTGGACCCGGAATCTGAACCTGAGCTGGACGATCCTCTAGTGGCCGGCGCGGGCGCCGGGCTGCCGGAAGCGCGGGAGGCTGCCGGGTGCACCATGACTCGCACGATGAGGCGCTGCCCGGCCTCGCAGTGCCCCTGCGTGCCGCTGATGAAGTAGAAGAAGCCGTAGCGGTCGAAGAGGAAGGTGGTGTTTCCATCATCGAAGAAGACCAGCGGATCTGCCGCGCTGCACTTGCCGTAGGCCTCCCGGTCGACCACCGCCACCGAGTCGTTCTTGTATTTGAAATCTAAAACAATAAAGAAGAAAAATACAGATTGAATTATCGAATCGTTTGGATCTCTGAGATGAAGCAGGGGTGTCTTCCTTTTCCAATCAAATAGTGTATTCAAATTGGTAATGAATTGGGAAGGGAAAAAATATCTGGATAAAAAAAAATTGAGTTCCTACAGAACTCATCGTACTCGAAAACTGGAAAGGAAAAGAAAAACAGATCAAACACTCGAATCAGTGATTTGCACTCTCCGTAGGCTCCGGTGACCGTAAGCCAGCCGGTTGACCACCGCGTTCTTGTTTTGAAATCTAGAACTAGAACGAGAAAGAAAAAAAACAGATTGCTATCGAATCGTTTGGATCTCTGAGATTAAGCAGGGGTTGTAAAGCTTTTTCCAATCAAATAGTATTCAAATGGGATAAATTGGAATGGGAAAAAAAATATCTGGATAAAAAAATCGAGTCTTATAGAACTTATCGTACTCGCAATCTGAAAAGGAACAGAAAAATAGATACAACAATGAATCATTTTGATCTCTGACATGAATCGGGAATTTTCTTCATCTTTTCGCTCAAAGTTTGTGCAAATTGGTGATTAATCGAGAGGGAAGTAAAAGTTTCCGGATTCAAATAATTCAGTCATCACAGGAAACATCATCTTTGAAATCTATAAGATTATCTTAAAAAATCAAACTACAGAGATCATTGGATCTCTGAAATGAATGAGGAGATCCTTTCTCTCAAATCGTATCCCAGTTGATGATAAACCGAGAATGGAACTAAAAATTCTGGATCAAACAATCGAAGCTATTACGAAAACCATCGCATGTGGAACTACAATAAAAGACATCAAACTATCTAATCACAAAATCTCTGAGATGGATCGGGACACCTTGGAACTAGAAATGAATAAACTCACAGAGTGAATCTCCGACGTGGAAGCGCTCTCGCATCGCCCAGCGATTGTAGTACTCAGGCTCATCAACGGCGGCAGGGACGACCCAGCCGCGGTGGCCGCCAACGTGGAACTCGAGTCCGGCCACTGAGAGAAAAGAGGAAATCGAGAGTAGGAGGAGGAAGGAGAGGCGAGCGAGATCTGCCATCGCGGAGTTGGAGTCGTCTTCTTCGTCGTCCAAAGCGAGATCGGAATTCGCAGAGACGGTTCGAAATTTAAAAAGGCGAGGGAAGGGGAGTGGGCGGTTGAGTTCGTTACGGGGCGCTTCGGCTTCCGGTTCAGCTACGTAGCCACGTGGCGACTTGATATTGGAGCAGGCAAACATGGCCAGCTGTCGAGATCGTGTTTCGAATTTTATGTTAAAGCCCTAAATTTATGTTAAATTATTTTTTCGAAAGGGTAAAATGAATATCTAAATTGTACGGTCTCGATCTGTAACTTGCGTTTACTTGGGCGGAGAGAAGAGGAGAGCATCAATCCAGATAGAGAGGTCATTTTCCATCTTCGTGAAGCAGGGCAACGTAGACGGTACTAAATAATTGATGGGGAAAAAAACACTTCTCCAAAGATTAAGCACAAAGCTTGATATCACATTTACTGTGCTCACAGGAAATAATTTACTCACATATTCTTAGATTTCGCATCAGACACAAGATTTAAAAAAAAACAAAGAGAGAGAAATTAAGATAGTTCAGATAGCAGAAGGTCACATTTCTCTTCCAAGATTTTCACAGCTTCAATGAATAACTCTTCTGGTGGCAAACCTCCAGCAGATTCGATAGTAACTGCCGGAAGCAAAGACATGATAAGTTGGATGAAAACACTGATAAAAAGTTGGTCAAAAAACAGGGCATTTTCATGGAAGAATATTGTAGTGTGACTTACAAAGCTAGTTAGTTATAACATAATTTCCAAAGCTACAGCAAACTGGAGATGCTAAGAGAAAGACTTACAGATACAGTGATCTCTAACACGACTCAGTTCCACCAGTTCTTCTTTTGCCCCGCGAATACATTCTCTGCATAATGTGCAAGCACGAGGGTTGGCTACGACTGCCTTCTTGTCACCTGCACACAAGTACGGTAAGCGACATGAATCGAGTGATATGAAATGTATTGCGATCTACTGAAACCTTCTTCTCCAAGCAATAACTAGAGGCATAATTAAAACAAAAGAAATTAGATGGTTCTGTCACCCTATTAAGTGAAAATAACAGGGAGCAAAACAAGACAACACAAGCAACTTAAGTAACATAAACTATTCAAGTGATAAAAGTTATCCAATTTTGGGATTTAGCAATAAATTTGCTGACTGCAAGAGTCATTGGAAAACTGTTAACAACAATTTGAAGGTGGCCAATGGCCTTAACAGTGTTACGTTACACTAGAGATGCCAGCACAATCCATCCTTAGTCTTACTTGCTAAGAAGATTGCTGATTACCAAATAAATGGCTAGTTAGTAGATGGCTTTAATGAGTGAGTCAAAATTTAATGCTGCAGCAATAAATTAAAAAATAACAACAAAAGATTATCTGCTGAAAAAACCAAGGAGATGAGAAAAACAAGAGTTTCTTAAAGTATTCAAGATTGAGGTGCCAATGGATGTTCTGGAATTTAGCCTTTTCTAAATTTTCTTCATATGCAACAATTCTAGCATTGCTTAGCAACGAATGAAAATAACTAAAATCTTCTTGAGCATTCTTTAAGGTGATAAACTAAAACCAATAAAAGCAATCCATATAGACAAAGGTGAATTAATATGCCAGTCATATCAACATACAGGAGTGACACATGTAGAAGAAAAGGGGAAAAAATTTACTAACCGTTTCCAAGGTCTTCGATATCAAAAACATTGACAGGGCATTTCTTTACAAGTTTTTCAGCATCTTGGCCTTTTACTTCTGTCAATAGTATAACCTAATAGGAAATATACCTTAATAAGCATGACCTTAGCACCAATGCAACTTAAAAACAACAGACTTCAAATTTCACCTTGGGGAGCATCCGAAACCATGCTGAACCCACAGGAGACCACTTAGCATGAACTTTGCCAATGCCTTTGACAGCATGTGCTTCAAGCTCAATTGCCTGGCAGCGAAGTGTCATTAGAAATGAGGAAACATTATTTATATAAAGCAATGCAATTGTTGCTTATTTGCTACTTTGCCATTTCATCCAACTATTTGTTCACCATTTATGAATGTTAAACAATAGACTAATATCCACAACATTTAGTACTCCATTCATAAATAGAGTTTTCTTTTTTGTTTCTCCTTACAATTCATAAATTTAATCGTTATTAATCCATTGAACTTGTTTAACTATATAACCCAATTGTCGAATTGAAACATACAATATATCATATTCATAAAATTTTGAAACATATAATATCATATTCATAAAAATTCTCTTATATTAAATGCAAATGTAAAAAGAGATAGAAGCAATTATTGGTTCCGCAATCAGACAAATTTAGAACACAAAATCAAATAACGATATTATAATGAGTGTCAAAAAGTATCACATTTTCATGTAATTCCTTTTACAATACAAGGCAATAGGTGTAACGAGTTTAAAAGAAGTAAAAATTTACTGTAAACAAGAAGGCTGTCTGCCATCCCACAAAATGGAAACAGTACCTGTCCTGGCCCTAGTTTAGCAATAATGATATCATCGTGCTTTATTCCTAGTGGTTTCTTTGATATCTCTGGCAAAGAATCTTGACTGCAACTGAATGAGGTATAACTTTTCACTTTTGCAGATTTGTCAAGAGTAGCCATTTCAAGCTCACTGCCATTTGGTAGCCATTTCAATTGATCTGTCTTAACTGGTAAATGAAGACAAAGAATGTAGGGTTACCAAAAAAGTTAAATATAACCATCAAGATAAATAAAGCACCTAAGCACCCGGACACAAACAGTCGTGAAAGTATAAGAGCACAGTGCAAAACGAAAGATGACAAGGAAACAAACAGAATTGAAATCCAAAGAAAAATATTGACAGCAGACTATGAAAGCATACTGAACTTAATCTGTGAAAAGAGAATATGCAAGCAGGGATTCAGCAGCAAGTATCCACAAAATGCTTGATTGTGAGCATTTATTGCAATGTAATGCAAACTCATATGAGCAAAAAAATCCTTCAATTACAATATGATCAATGATATGAGACAACTTTACCTGTATTGCGCGGACTATCCTTTTTGCATGATACTTCCAGCTTATAGACAATAGTATTCCGTTCATTTGGCACATCATTTTCTGCAAATATAATGCATCCGAAAACATTAAGCAAGTTTAAATATCACTGGAAAATTAAAAAATCCTACAGACCTGACTGGTACTCAAATAGTCTCGGGTCAGCATCAAGTGGAATAAGGCCCAGTCTGTGGGATAGCACCTCATCTGCTATTACAGATGTATTATTTACCATGAGTACCTTCTCGATAGCCAT
Source organism: Curcuma caesia (assembly GCA_037834155.1). NCBI lineage: Eukaryota > Viridiplantae > Streptophyta > Magnoliopsida > Zingiberales > Zingiberaceae > Curcuma > Curcuma caesia. The sequence goes on from JBBMKF010104214.1 coordinate 7,103, forward strand.
AGTAGGAACCTTAAAAAAGAATTGGGAACAACCATTAAACTTTCAGAATGAACATTACTTTTAGTACAACCTAAAAATATAGACGAGAAAGCAAATAACACATGGTTGCATGTCTAAAGTGAAATGGAATCTTAAAAAAAAGGATATAGTTTCTTCATAAATTTGAAAGTGTCGACAATATTGGGATCAAGATATCACTATACCTCAGCAATGAGAATCCTCCGGAATGCATTTGCCAATGAAGGGTGAATGCCAATCATATCAAATTCAATCTCGTCCTCAGTCAGCCTGATAATTTCAATCTTAAAGTTCTCGGAGAATTTTTCTGGTCCCATACTGTTGTCCACTCCCATCGATGCATACGCACCAGAGTACTGAATACCTTCTGTCTTCATGTCTCAAAAAAAAAGGAAGTCAACGGTACAGCCATAATAAATCACCAAAAAAATGCCCCAAGAAACAAAAATCCCAATTTTGTCTCCTAAGCAAGAAAACCATTATCTATTCGATAGATTTGTTCTTAAAGGATGAATCAGTTGCGAGGATTACACAATTATTGTTTTCTTAAGCGTTCAAATATACGTACGAGGCAGGAAAAACTCGGCACGATTTCGTCATGTAAATGCAAAATGCAAGGAATAAAAGAAGACGCTAGGGGAAGCCTTACATGGATCGGGGCATCAGCCATGCAAAAGACGTGAGTCCGCTGGAGATTAAGGTGCTCCGGGAGCTGCCCCATCGGGACGTCCGGCATATCCTGAGCCGACACCTTCTTCGACATCTCTCCAACCAGACCACCACGACGCAGGGAGACGGCGGAGAACGGGAGAACGGCGGTGAACTTGTTAGGGTTTTAAGTTCAGGCCATGAGGGTTTTATAATTCATCTATTTAGCCTGGTAAGCAAAAAAAAAAAAAAAAAATCTATTAAATCTAATAAATCGGTCTTTTAATTATTTTTTTTTTAAAATTGATTAATTCAGTTCTGTTTTAAAATTTATTTTTATTTGATTAAATCAAATAAATTGAATTAACTAAAATAAAAATAATTTTTAAATTTTTAAATAAATAAATTTATAAATCTTTAATTAATTAATAAATTTTTTATAATATTTAAATAATTTAATTATTTCGGTTAATTTGATTAAAAATTAAATTAATAAGTCTTTTATCGGTTTGATTTATTCGATCTTTATTTGAAAATTCGGTTGATTCAATTAGTTTAAAAAAATTCAATTCGGTTTGATTTTAATTAATTTAATTTAATTCGATTCAATTTTAATCGAATATTCAGCTCTAATTTTGCCGCCAATCAAGAAAAAGAGAAAAAAACAGATATCAGGTTCAGGTATGACTCGATCCTATCCGTGAAGACGATTGGGCCTCTCAAGTAAAATTGTCAATGGAGCCGGGCCCAATACGATTAGTTGGACCTGAATTGGGCCGGACCTAGTCTGGCACTGCCGTTGTTAAGTTGGAAGGCACTTGGTCGTCCTAGATTTTTAGGAAAAGTTGCTACTTAAAGTTTTCTACAGTAAAAGTTTCAAAGTGAAAAGTAAAAGTGGCATGTAAAATTAAATTAAAGATTCTATTTGTCACACAAAATGAAGGCATCAACAATATCAATGAATTATTCACAATTACCAGCTCTCAAATCCACCTCACAAGATTAATTAATTAATTATCTATTTATTTATATATCCAGATCACTTTTCCATCGTTCTATGACTCAACTTGAACTAATGAGCCTTCTCCTTTTTGTGAAAGGTCGATTTGAATTATCTACAAGGTATCATGTAATTTATGACCTCCAATTCTATCAAATGCCCTCGACCTTATGATCGATACACGTGTCCATGTCGCACTGGAATTGCAAGATTCCCTTTTTTTTTTATTGTGGTTCATTGTATCCCATCAGCTTCGTGGCGCTGCCTGCTTTTCCCTGGAGTTCTCCACTAGTCCGTCGGAGCCAGTCGTGAGTCGTCGCTCCAAATACATGCCAATGCTGGGTGAATCCACGCGGTCGAGGTAAAGATCGGAGCTTTGGCGGAAATGGAAGCTTTCCATTGGGCGAGCATCCTGCTTTGGGGATTTCTCCTCCGCAGATGGCTACTTTGGGTGGATTCTGCCGTCGGCGTCAACTGGGGGACGGTGTCCTCCCATAAGCTTCCTCCGGCTGTGGTGGTGGATCTGATGAAGGAGAACAGGATAGGGAAGGTGAAGCTGTTCGATGCCGATCCCGACGTCCTCCGGGCGCTGAGGGGGAGCGGCATCGAGGTGATGGTGGGGATCCCCAACGAGTTACTGGCCGTCTTGGCGTCTTCGGTCACTGCCTCCGACCTGTGGGTGAGTCAGAATGTGACGAGGTACATGGTTAAAGGCGGGGTTGATATCAGGTATGTTGTTGGTAGTCCGAGGATGAAGATGAGCATGTTTAATTTTATAGTTGCTGAATGGAGCTTATTGTTTTCTCATTTGTTAGCATGTCTTCCAGTTGTTTGTATTTATGCTTGGCTGAAATATTTTCAGGGGAAAAAATTTAGTGAACAAGTGTATGAAATACTGACTGACAGATAAAATTTATTTAAATATAAATGATGATATAGTAGGAGCCTACTCGATCACAATGACGTCGAAGAATTCCTATAGCCGTAGGATAAACACAGACTGATTGTCGTTGTAGTATAAAATAATGATAGGAGTGTGTCTAATCGACTGTATTATAATAGATCAACCTTAGATATTACCATATGTTTATGTATATATATAAACATATCTTCAACTTTTATCTTTGAGCAACATGAGAGTGAATGTTTATTTCGAGTTAGCATGACCTATTCCTTGTGTTCTTTAACTAGAAATATGCATGACTCATGTGTATAATTATATATTTCATCTAGTTAGGTTCAAGAAAACAACATATCAACTGTGTTGCCTATGTGATAGCAAAATAAATAAGTTTGAACATTAGCGAGCTTGACCCAATAGATAATAAAGCTCATGAACTGGTCGTGAATAACCTTATTTACAAACTTATCGATGTTTCTTTTGCTTTTTATTCAAATATATAAAGAATATACAGTACGTGTGCATTTGTGATTATTTTATGTCTCTTATTTTAAATATTGTACAAATTGTATAGGTAATAATATTGTGTAAGTTCAAATTATCGATAATATGTTGAATATGTCAAAAATAATGTTTCATTTTCTAGGTCAACGTTTGAAGTTCTAACTGAATCATAAGAACAATCTTGCCTCTAGTTGAACTTGGTAAAAGCTCGAACTCAATAAGCATTATAATAAACAAGGTTGAATAATTTGTTTTAAGATTATAAAATAAACAAAATTACTTTACCATTGTGAAGCAATTGGCTTGGCTCTTTTACAATCCCACTGCCATTCATATGCAAATTAAACTAGCTCTAAAATAGCTGCTATTTACTTGATGTTATCAGCTTGTATTTATGAGATAATGGTTGGTTTCATCTTCTGAACACATAAGCAACGATACATAGCTTTATTCTCAAGATCATCTGAGTCTACAAATAAGACGATGTATTGAAGCTTAACATTAATTACATATCAATAGTACACAGCAGTAGAAAGTATTGCTTAGCCAACTTTGCTTCTCAGTTAAAAGTAGTGTTCCATAATGTTCTGTAACTACAATCACAATTATTATAATTTTCTTCTAGAGAACTGTGATGTGTTTTCCATTCCTTTTTTAGCTTCTAATCTCACTGTTGGATTAGCTAGGCACTTGTTTAACAAGATGCATTTCTACGCTCAACTAGTAACTATTATTATGATTCTGAACATAAATAATTTTGTTTTGGGGGTGTGATTTGGTAAAAATTAAGTGATTTAAGGGGGCATGATATATGGTAAATTGCCTAATTTTTTTCACATTCACTATGCAATATTATTGTGTTGATTCTGAATTTCCATCAAGTTGTTCCATTTACATTTGCAAATTACTGATTATTTAGGAACTTATGATTTGTAGTTAGCTTAATCATCAAATGAAATAGGTTGCTACAAAGTTTTCTTGACATTATCATGCAATGTCATTCTGAACTAAGATTATTCTACTTTCAGATACATTGCGGTAGGAAATGAGCCTTTCCTTACTAGCTACCAAGGACAATATCAATCGTTGGTCCTTCCTGCGGTGCTCAATTTACAGCAATCATTAGTCAAAGTAAATCTTGCTGGCTATGTTAAACTAGTAGTTCCTTGCAATGCCGATGCTTATCAGTCAGCATCAGTTCCTTCTCAAGGAACATTTCGACCAGAGCTGACACAGATAATGACACAACTCGTCTCATTTCTTAACTTGAATGGTTCTCCTTTTGTCATCAACATCTATCCTTTTCTGAGTTTATACCAAAGTGCAGATTTCCCACAAGATTATGCTTTTTTCGAGGGTTCTTCTCATCCTGTTGTTGATGGTCAGAATGTTTACTACAACGCCTTCGATGGTAATTATGATACCTTAGTTGCCGCACTAAACAGAATTGGCTATGGACAAATGCCCATTGCGATCGGAGAGGTGGGTTGGCCGACAGAGGGAGCACCAAGCGCAACTGTAACTGCCGCAGAGGCTTTTAACCAAGGCCTTATCGTTCATATTATGAGCAACAAAGGGACACCTTTGAGGCCAGGGGTTCCTCCAGTTGATGTATATCTCTTCAGCCTTCTCGACGAAGAACAAAAGAGCATCTTACCAGGGAACTTCGAGCGCCACTGGGGGATTTACTCCTTTGACGGCCAGGCTAAGTACCCCTTGAACCTTGGCGATGGTCGGCTTGAGAATGCAAAAAATGTTCCATACCTTCCACCAAGGTGGTGTATTATGAGTCCGACTCAGGATCCTGGTGCAGTCACCAACCATATGAAGCTTGCCTGCAGTGTCGCTGATTGTACGACATTGTACTATGGAGGATCCTGCAATGCAATTGGCGACAAGGGGAACATTTCTTATGCCTTCAACAGCTACTATCAGATGCAGAAGCAAGACGCCGGAAGCTGTGATTTTGATGGCCTTGGAATGATTACATTTCTCAATCCAACAGTGGGTAACTGCCGCTTTCTTGTCGGAATCAACGACAGTAACTGTTCATGTATCGGATGTGGAATCTTTTGCAGCTTGTGGATCATGGCATTGTGGGTAGTCATTTATCTTAGAGTTATGAGTTCCTTGTAATGCTTTTTGTGTAGAAAGATATGAATGTAGTCATATCCAATTAGCCCTTGCTCACAAATCTAGACACTGAAGCATTGATGTAGTTCTTTATTGCTCAGCAATCTAACACATGAGTGTTACAACAAACAAGCATTTTTATTCCTTTGCGACATACATTTTAGTACACGATGAAGAAAGGGTCTTCAACTGTTGCCATGACATTCAAAGTGAGATTACTAACCTGGCTACTTTTTTTTGATAGAATAAACAGAAGAAAACTATATTGTTCAGTGGGTTGTCGCCTTCTAGTTATATTATCTTTGATTGTGTCTCTGAACATTGAGAATTTTTGTCAGGGAGATGGCTTTGCTTCTGGAGGGACTTGTTTGCAGCAATTTTCTCCACAGCAAACATGGCCACAGGTTGGTTTAGGGCCTTGAGTGAGCCAGCAGCAACTGGAAGCTAGATTAATGGAAGAACACTATGGTTGTAAGTCAATCAATATCTATTCAGTGGATCAGCATAAAAGGAAACATGGTGGTAGTTTATATGCATGTACAAATTACTGAAAAAATGACATCGAGTTTGTTGGTTGGAGAGTAGAATCTCACGACGTGAATGTAGCTGATACTTTGGTTGTGTCACTCTCATGGTTGTGGTTGTAGAGTGCGCGAAGAACCCCGACATCATAAACCAAGTAAGAAGAGCAAGAAGATGTATCTTCCTCATGATTTCCTACTTGCTAAACTTGAGTGGATCATGTAGAGTTGCAAGAACAAGTTATTTATACAAAAAATAAATAAACAGATAAGCTTCAACTGTTGACGGATCAACTACCTTGAGGCTTTCAGTCAAGCTGTTCATGTGACTTGAACTTGGATTTTTATGAAGAAGTCTGATTCTCTCATCACCTCTTTGATGAACTCATCTGATTTTGCAGAAATGTTTGACCTGTGAGAAAAGTGACAAATTCTTTTCATAGATTTATTGTTTATCCTCAAGAAAACAAAGTGCCAGAATTCAGCAGAAACTACATGCCAATTTCTGTCTCTTTTAGGATGAGCTGTTGGCACTATTAGTTTTTCTTCTTTTGTGTTTTTTTTTGAGTCAGATATTTTAGATTTCGATATTGTGAAATCCTTTCTCAGCTCCTAATGCTCCATTTTTCTTAGTAAAAACAAGATCAATGGATTTCAGTTAATCAAGTTATTTGTTGAAGAAACTTGATTAAATCTATTTTCCACACCCAATTCAACATCAGTCATCAGGTGGTAAAGAAATCACCACAATTTGTAATCATTTTATCATCAATAAAAAGAGACAAACAGGAAAAGAAACAATAGATTTTGCAATAATTTTCCATGGAAAAGCTACAACATAAGAATATAATGCCATAAGCTTAAAACAAAAGAGGGAAAAAATCCTACATGTACAGTAGACCTGATTTGTGCAGATAATCAGTGCCCCATGAGAATAAGAAACTACAAGCTACAAATGAATTAGAGGTTGTCGAAAAAACTGGCCAAAATTAGCTGAAGAGATTACTCCAATGTTGCTAAGGAACAACACATTTAAGCATCGAAGGCACTCTTTATGGGTTGATGTTGCAGTCCCGTAGGATGGGGTGATCATAGTCTAAGTACTTGGACCAATAACGACGATATTGAGAGATGCCGATATCCAACCAAGGCTTCATGTTTCCATTGTAGTGAATGACTGCTGCCTTCTCGATCTCTTTCTGGTCGATCTGAGGGTTGTAGCCGAGGCCCAAAATGTGCCACCAGCGATCGATAGGGAGTGTGCGGTTGTAGAAGGTTAACAAACCAGGAGGAAGACTTCCCAATTTCCATAGCTGCCTATCTACATTCTGCGGGAAAAGGAAAATAACATATGAGACTGAAGAAGTAGACAGTGAACCTAATCGAGACACTTTCTCTGTCAAAACAAGAATTTGCAAGCAAGCAAGCAACTACAACCACATTGCAGCATTGTAATTATTCGATGCGATACAGCATCAGTAACTTAGCATCAAGGCTCAACAGGTTGATCAAACTTTTCAAAGATTATTATACTCTGAAACTCTTTTTTTTTCTTTATGAAGATTTAATATGAAATGGGATTCATGCTAATGATAATATTTTTTTAAAAAAAATGACTATAAATTGACTAAATCTAAAAAAAGGGGAGGTGCATGACTCAATCAACCGATAATTTAAAAAGATAATGTGATCATATCTAACCATATTTTGCCAATAGTGATAGACTCCTGTGATCTGCTGCTTCCTCCATTCATCCAAATCAAACACATTCATTCCGTATGCCCAACCACAGGCACGAGGATTGAAGTTCTTGGCAATAAGTGGGTTCGAGAAATTGAGATATCTATCAAAGCGGTGAAAGCTTTCGCCACAAGTCTCAATTGCACCATTGACCTTCCCATTCATATTGATCTTCCAAAGGCCAGTGAGGTCCTTCTGTACAACCACATCATCATCCAGAAACACCACTTTGCTGAGCTTTGGAAAGATCTCAGGAAGGTAAAATCTCAGATGATTCAAGATGGATAGGTACTTTGGATTTCTATACTTCAGATTCGTATCAGAGTTTGCAGATCCACGATGAGTCCTAAAGTAAAAGTCAATCATGGACCGAGATCTAAGTTGCTTCAGTACCGGACTATAGCTCTCATTTAGCCATGTAAACTCCTCAATGTACTGGACTTGAATCGTGGCTTTTCCTGGTGGGTTAGCTAAAAACCACATCCTCATTGCTGCGTAGTTCAGTCTGTCAGTCACAATGTGGAAAACATGATCTGCAGGGTTCTACAAGAGAGATTTTAATTAAACTCATGCAAGCATATAAATATCCAACTGGCTAGATAGAAAGGCAGTAGCGGAGGTAGTCAACCACTGACCTTAGCATTTGATACCGTGGAGTTCACCACCACTGCGGTAGCCAACATATTGTCTGAAAATACAGCATAGTGATGGAGACCAGGATCGTCGAGCTTTTCTTGGTTTGCAAATTGCTGCTGACTGGAGTTCAAAGAGAAGTATTCATTGGAAAGCCTTAGGGGAAGACAGTGTAGACCTTTGGGGATGGTTTTAGCAGCAAGTTGTGTAAGAAACAATGCTTGTTTCTTATGAACTCGCAACTGTTCCTCACTGGAATGAATCATGGCGCGGAGTTTTTTTACAATAGAAGAACAATCATCTAGAATTTGATTGCCCTTTGCCAAAGTTAGCTCCATTGCTTTAAGTTTATCATATGCACTAAATTGGTCAACAAAGAGGAAATAGTTTATCATATGCGCTAAATTGGTCAACAAAGAGGAAATGTTAAGATTGTGGTTGAAGCAAGCAAAAGCTTTATGTATCAAAAGTAAGAGGAACAGGTAAGTAATTGAATGAAATCCTATTATATAGAAGTTATTGATAAAAAACAATCACTTACTGCTTTGGTAAATGTGAATCCTTTGTTGCTTCTCCAAGTGTACGCTGAATTTCCTTTATTCGCAGGCGCAACTCCCTTACATAATGAGGATTGGATCGAATTGACCCAATTCCAAGATAGACCTTTGCACGAATCAATTGATCTTTGAGTTGCCTGACCCTAGCATCTGGAATTGGTGTGCTGATGCTCTTTTGCTCACTACGAACTGTTTGGTGTTCTGGTACATCGATCCTGTCAGGTATCTGCTGACCATTGTTTTCAGATTTCCTTTGCTGACAGGATCCAAACAATACAAGTTTGCAAGTGAGATGGTTATAATAAAAGAAAAACAAAAAACGTCAAGAGGCAAATAAAAGAGAAAAATAAGGAAATAATTGCCTTGAGATGGAGGAGGCTTCCAAGTGAAAAAATTCAGAACCCCATCCCAATATCCCACTTTTAACAAACATAGTCTGACTTTTCTTAGTGATGATTGGCAGATGAAACCATATAGTCAGTGTGATAATATTTCACAACTAGAGTATGTGAACTTGTAAAAGATAAAGTGATTTCTTTAATTTGTTCCAATATACTTAATCAACAAAATGTTTTCTCATTCCACCAACAAGACGTATGATCCTCTTCTCTCAAGCGACTTGAGTAAGTTGATCTAATTTTTTCAGACATCATACTCTTAAACTATTATAAATAAAAACAACAAAAAAATAATTATGATATCATTAACATTGTCATAAAACAGTGTTTATCCTAACTATTTGTGGTCAGACACAAATTTATTAGCCCATATGATAAAATAGAAAGAAAAAAAAGGACATGTGTTGTCATCAAAGAAGGATGCAGACTACAAGCATAAACTTCTAAGTAGTTCCTCATCAGTTCCAGAACAAACAATTACAAATTAGTACAGAACAAGACTAAACAAATCAACATTGCAACTTTTGCCTAACTTTATGCACAAATTAGGAAAGATATGTACCTCTATCTGTGAAATGGAGGTAGGCATGATAGTCGAATCCTTGCTCTTGTTCACCTTGCTGTCTTCCACTGATTCAAGTTTCTCAGCGTCAACTTTTCCAAAAGCATCTACTTTCTCAATTGCCTCATCAGTAACTTCCTTGATCACAGACTCTGTCTCTGGTAAACCCCCATCAACAGCGGCCGACAGAACTCTGCTCTTGTGCTCCTCAGACTTCCTCGATGGCATTTCTGTAGATAGGAAAATAACAGTCACCATCAACATACCTTTCTTCAGGATAAGAAACACAAAATCAGGGATTTAGATTCTCCAGCTAATTAATATCCATAAAGAAAAGAATTCCACTGATTGAAAGGAAAAACACTTAATTTTTTCACGTATCAAGGAAGATCTACCTTCAACCTTTGGTGAAATCAATCCATCTTCCGGAGTTGCTGAAACCTGATTAGAACTGTTTGAATTATCAAAATATACAACTCCTATTGGCTCTTTTATAGGATCCGTCAACTCCTGCAGCAAAACAGGTTTTTTTTGAGGGCCAAAATCAAGATACGTGAAAGAACAAATCTTTCGTTAAAATATTAAATCACAACGAGTGAATTGCAGAAAATTAAGCTGCAATTTGTTTAGTAGTTACTACCTGCGAAAGTGCATGTAGTAGTTCCCCAGGCTCAGCCTCGCTCGTCCCAAATCTCTGCCGAAACAACGGACGTTACTCAAGTGAAAAGGGGGAAAGAAAAAAATATAGCCAAAAAGACGAAGAATTCCAGGCCGGCATATCTAGTAAAAATAGGAATGAACAAGGGAAGCTCTTCCAAAGATGCAAAAATTACCAGATTAGAACCCTCGTCACCAACCTCGATATTCGCTGGAAAGAGAGAAGATAAGTAATGAAACAATGAGAACAACAATACCATAAAAATGACGAAACTTTCTAAGAAATATTTCATCAGAGCCACATATCCCTCCTAAAAACTCGATCTTTCCCCCATCTCATAAATCCAGGGCACTCACAGCTAGGATTCGAGACCAAGGAGAGCCGATCCGTGTAGAGAACAATAGGAGAGAGAACTGTGACGCAGAGCAAGGCTAGAACGAGTTTCCTCTTCCTCGTCATCCTCGGCTGTCGCACATTCTCCGCCAGAAATCCTCCCGCAAAAAGCTACGCCCTCCTCACCAGTCTTCCTGCGCCGCCTCAACAGAAGACCAAGCACAGTCAACTCCAGTCTCCACCGCGTCTTGAGGTGTTACCCAGGAGCAGATCCACGAAATCTCCGTCGATCGCCAGAAAACCGCACCGAAACTGAAGGCGTCTCCTTCCTGATGAAGCAGTCACAGAGCGAAGAAGGCAACCACGAGATAAATATACCCTTCAAATTTTATATTCCACGCTCACTCTTGAAGCAGGCTGCCTAACCTATAAAGACAATGTGAAGAAAGGGGCGTAGTTTATGTTAAACACTAGAGTGTATTTATCGTTTACGGATCGGAGATCCCAGCCGTTCATTATATATCCGTTTATTTTGTGAATTTTAGCGTTATAATTTTGTATTTTCCGACCATTAAATTAAAATCCCACCGACAATATTTTAAAAATATATTTTTAAAAAATTATGGATAAAAAATTAAAAGAGATTGATTTCATTTCAACCACCCAAAAGGAAAGTTGTCTGTGTTTATGAAATATTTTCACTAATTTCGATTTTTTTACTTTTTAAAATTTTATAAACACAATCTTATTTATTTTATAATAAAATTTTAAAAGAAAGGATTTATTTTGGATTTATCTAGAAATTTATAAATTTTAAAAGGGAAAATAATTACAAACTTTATCTAGAAATTTGCTGGCCAACGCCCTTATTGACCAAGTTTTTAAAATAATATAATATTATTTTTGGAATTAAGTATATTTTTTCATGCAGGAGTTATTTGAGAAATTTTAATTTATTATTATTATTATTTTTTTAAAAAACTCTTATTTAATTATTTTTAGCGGGTTCCGGTCCAATTAAGTTGTAGTGGGGTCCATCCTCCACGTGATCAAGCTCAATGCCGCTATGGCATCGTAATTCTATCCAATTATGTTGAAGAGCGGCAGGAGCCAGCTCATTAAAATAAATGAAATCCAAATTTATTAACAAACTGGATGAATGTATAAAATGAGAATTATCAAGCACGTGAAGCCAGATAATACTTTCATTTATCGTGATCAATTATAATTTTTTAAACCGCTAGAGTGCAAAAGAGAATTATCAAGCACAATAATTTCACGCCTAACTATATTATTATCATCCCTAAAACGACATAATTGAGTGTCCAATTTATAAAGTCTTTGCTAAGAAAATTGTGCAAAAGCTTATAACTTCACATGACTTTTAATTTGAATTATGAATCTCACCTAGAAACATAAAGACTAATATTAATGGCAAGTGCATTCTAGTATTGAATAGGTTGGCAATCAGTAAGAAAATAAGTTAGAAAAATCTCCAAAGTGTCAATTCTTCTTGCCTTAGAGTACGGCGCGATAATAAAAGATAAGATAAACTCCTATACAATGAGAGTTTAATTCCTACAAAGAGCAAGATACCTCATATATATGTGATGCTTAAATTATTCATGATATTGAGCGGTTCGACAAAATTTATTTGCACTTCTTGAATTTATGTTGATGATTGATGAAAAATTTTTGTGGGACAAAGTCGATCATCTCTATTCTAAAAGTTGATCTCTAATTGTGCATAAGTTGCACTTCTAATTTATCTAATAGGTGGATTCGATGAAAGTTTTAAGAATTAATTAGGCAAAGCACCAAACTTCTAAGTAAGTTAAATCATCAAATTAATGTCTTTAAATCTCCAAATTTCCTCTTCATCATCATTTGATTTATTCCTCGCTGTCAATTCGTCGTTTCAATTTTCTGTTGAAGAAAACAGTCCTGAATTTGTCTCCAAGTTATAATTGTTCAAATATTTTGCCTACTAAAATGGGCCCACAGTTTTAATTTGCCGACAAGCTAATTATTCTATTTAAAGCGACACTCTCATACCTTCTTTTTTTTTTTTTCGTTTTGTATTCTGTAATACTTTTTTTTATATTTTTGTAGAAAATCAAACACCATTTAAATAAAAATAGTTTCATCAAGCAATAATGTAAACAAATGAATGATAGTAACTTTATTTTTTTTCCTTGTTAAAAAAAATCTTGAATAGATAGACATGGGCGTTTGTTCAAGGTACATTAGGGCTATTTTGGGCCTCCAAATAAAGCCCATTATAGCCTGCCAGACCAGGCCCAATTAAATAAATTCAGTTCATAGATTTGTTTTAAAATTATAAAAACAAATAATAAGTTACACTGAATCAGAAAGTAACAAGAGCAAAAATAAATCAGATTTTATTTTATTTTTAATGAAAAGGTTATTATAACAAATTTTCTTCAATATTTTTTCAGGATAATTAGAAGCGAATGGTGTTGATGTTTTTTTTAAAAAAATATTTTTTATTCTTTTTCTGTAATTCTGTTCTATCATAACTATCATAATCATTGTAGCCAACTCAGCTATGTGCACATAAATAAAAAAAAACTTTACAAATTCGATTCGATACCCGACGTAACAAGCGCCTTCATCTCCCTCGCCTTCGTCTCCCTCAATATTAATTTCTATGGTTCTATTCGAAACCATAACATTTTAAA
>JBBMKF010104529.1:0-20389 GCA_037834155.1 Curcuma caesia
CATTTGTCTAACTCAAAATGTACTTTATGACAATTAATTGATCGATTGGAATCACATTCAATCAACTAGAGTCGCTTCTAATCAACTACCTAAACGGTTGATGGCCATTAAACATCTTTGACTAACTCAAGGAAATGTCAAAAACAAAAAAAATACAATCAATTGGAATTTGAGATCTTAAAAGCTTTTTATCAAAAATGTTGGTTGGATATGGTTATTGAAGGATCATAGAAACACTTTTTTTATATTTTGAATCCTTAAAGAGCAATAATATTGATAGTTTGATATGGATTTAAAGTCTCTACTATCATTAAACATTTTTAGTAAAAAATAATTAATGATGATTAATATCATTTTCAATCAACCAACGAATGTGATAAGTAGATTAAGAGACATTTGAAAAACCTACGAATACAAATACACCCTAAATGCATTCAATTCTTTAATAAAATATTAAACTTCTAAACCCTTTGATTTTTGCTGATTACTTTTGTGAACAATATATTTTTATGTATTTATCATAAATTATTATTTGAAGAATATATTTAACTAATTTGAGAAAATACTTTTTTATTTTTTTATAATTCAAATATCCAACTTTTATATTAATTTGGAAAGTGACTTCCATGAAAATTTTCTATCAACCATATATCAAGATAAATCAAGAAACATAAATATATCTTGATGGATGATTCAACATCATAAATTTTTTAAACTCCTCAAATGTAATATATCTTGAATGAAATTTAAACTCCTCAAATGTAATATATCTTGAATGAAATTTAAACTCTCGTTGTCTAAGGAGTCTGTCTCACCTTTTTACCATCACACTATAATGTTAAAGGTTACTCCAGTTGATAGACGGAACGAATGTATCCATTTCAAACATCATAGAATCCAAAGCATTAATAGAACACATTGCAAACAAACAAACAAAGACTCATTTAAAATGCTATGGAAAGATCTTTTTTAATTTCAAAAGACACATCTAGCAAATGAACTCAGTTTGGCAGGCAGGCTAATTGTTGTCAAAGTTACCAAAATAATAAAACAAGCACAATGAAGGGGAAAGGAAAGGAACAGCTAAAATTCTAATGACTTTGAATAGACAAATAGAGTAGATTAATCCTTGCCGAAATCTGCATTATAATGAGCACTCGATTCCAGCTTCTTGGCTTCATTCAGTTTCCTGACAGCCTGAGAAAAAAAAATAGACAGTAAATATTGCATGTTAGTTGGGATGGAATGAGAACAAGGCAGAGGAAAATGATATTATTGAATAAAAACAAATAAGCAAAGGCTGTAATATGATGGAGAAAACGCAAAGAATGGGACAACTGATGTTCCGGACTTCTAGTTCATATAAATAGCTATTATGTTTGTAGAGACACGATGAAAGAGCGGAAACATTGATCATTTTCGACAATATTCCTTGAGAAGAAATTTCATCATGTTTCTGGAGCACCTTGGCAAGACAGGAAAGGGGAGGTGCATGGAACTTTTCGGATTTAGAAGCCCTCGAGGAAAAGATACCATGTCAAGTCGATTCTACTGAAAATGGAAGCTCATTTTTATGCAGAGGCAGCCAAATGTTGGTAGTGCTCCCAATGAAAGAGTCGGGAATTTGTGGCATTCCACTGTGTTTGCCTGCGGTGAAGAGTGGGAAGAGAAGAGAGGAAAGGAAAATAAATCCAGCAACCCTGTTTAACTAGGTAAAGGAAAAAGGAGGGAAGAACATATGAAATGTCGAGATTATCTTTTGTTTTCATCAGCAATCTCACCATTGCACTACCTGAGACCTTGGCACTGCTCATGACCTTGTCTGCCACCAATGACCTCACCCACCAACCTCAATCCCCTCAACAACCTCATCAGCCATCTGCAGCCTTGTCTATCACTGCAATTCTGCAATGAGGAGCCCACAATTTTGCACAAAACTCACTCTGCAGAAAGGCAAAGAAGCTCCTTGTTCCCGAATTCTTACCTAGTTAGGCACTCTTCCCTTGGCATGGGTATATCTTCTTGAGCAGAGGAAAGCGAAAAGAAACAAACAGTAATAAGGAGGGGAGAACAGAGTATTTTCTTTACTTAGTATATCTGAAATAGAAGGAAAATGAGAAAACTTGACAGAACTAACTCTTCAATCTTGTCATTCTTGAGCATGCCAGCTCAAATTAGCATCTTCACCACTTTTCCCTGCTCCCTCTCTTCCTTCACTTTTGGAGGTAACCAAAAAGTGGAGAAAAGAGCCTTATATTGCTCCCTCTACCCTTTGTACTTTTCTTCTACACAGTAAATAGATGAGATTTCAGCTATTTCTCCCTCCTTTCCTTCACCTTGGCTAGCTTCCCTTAAATAGAGACACCCTTAATGTGCCAAATCAAAGCGCCCTTATAGTAACTTTTATCATGTATCATATTGTTGGATTTATTAAAATGAAGCAATCTCTAAGCAGAAGAGCAAGAAATCCAATATTTATGTGCCTGAACAATATGAAAATAGAATTCCACTAGCAAAGAAAAGCTATGCTTTAACCAAGTGATTCTGAGTACCATCAACTAGGCATTCATCACCAAGGTGTCTATTAAAATTATTGATAAAATTTATGCAGGTAGCAGGGTGGGGATATCATTAAAAACTATCATGGTTTCCCACTTTCTCATACCAAGACTCATAATTTTCACAAGGATAACTTACCTTCATGAAGTCTTCATGGATAACATAGTCACGTTCTGCTCTAATAGCTGACATACCAGCCTCTGTACATACATTCCGGAGATCTGCTCCATTAAAACCCTAAAAAAAATGGAAGTTCACCCATGAAACATAGATTTTGGTTAATGCATAGACACAGTAGACAGGAAAAGTACTTTGTTTATCATCATAATATGGCACCAATTATTGAGAGTATAATTACCTCAGCAAGTTTTACAACTGCCTCATAATCAATCTCACCATGTTTTGCTATACCAGCAGCATGGATCTTGAGAACTTCCATCCTCCCCTGTTCATTTGGTAATGGGATCTCAATTTTTCTATCTAGCCGGCCAGGTCGAAGAAGAGCTGGATCCAGAACGTCAGGTCGATTTGTCGCCATAATCATTTTAACCTAACACCATCAGGAAAAAATGATTGAGGAACATAATCACCCTAATCAATCAATCAAGTAATACTCTGATTTTCACCAAGGCTTTCACATGAACACATAGAAAGTGCCCATCTTTTTATAATGCTACTGTACTAAAGACAACTTTTTGCCTACATATGAGTGCATTGTTTCATCATCTATTATTGTATATACTATGGAGACAATTTTGTTTATATTTTACAGAAACCCAAACTTGTTGCATATTTCCTACATGAGTGAAATTTGATATACTTCATAGTTCACACATCAAGTTATCATCTTCACTAAAATCGGAAATGTCATCAGGCCCAAATACATGTCAATTTGTTTCATGCTGATTCCATATATAGGATTCATTGGCGGTTTGTTCAACATTATCAACTGAACTCACTAGAATCCAACATGTCACTTGTTAGAACCAAAAAAAAAAACTATATGCATTAATCATATAATATACTGCATATTATCAAAGAAGATGAATTATCAAGATGTTGTCGCCCACCTGGCCACTTATAACACCACACAGAGTAAAATAATAACAAACATGAATTTCTCGAGGCCTCTTCTTACTAGCTATAGCAATGAATCTTATATCTTCCTTTGAGAGAGGAAAATGATTGTTTAGGCACTTCCATTCCCAATCCTCTATTAACTTTATGGAGATTTGATGGTTTAGGGTTATTGGTGACTATCTGCTAGAGCTATATGTCTTTAGAAGGATCAAAAAACAATGAAGAGTACTACTACTACTGCTACTACTACTACTACTACTACTGTGAACTCAGATAGACTCCAATCTTCTAGCAACAGCACAATTTGATGATAGATGGAACAGCCTCCCAGCTTGTTTATCATAGCAACCACAGAGGCTTTTGTTCCTAGATATTCGCTGAGGGAGGGTTTTCTTCATACTGTTTTACACCCTTATGAGTCAATCGCTTCTACCAGAGGAAGTTAATGATGCAAAAGAAACTTTAAGTTCAAGCAAGTATGAAATTAAAACCAAGAACAACACCCACACTCTTTTAGTGACAGTTTCAGAAGGCAGTAACTTAACGGATTGCAATTTATAAAAGCATAATGCAATAAGTGTGTGTTTCAAATGATTATACTGAAGCCTAGATGTAAGGAGAAATAAATTAATCTACTTGCAAAGGAGTCGAGCACCACATAGTAATCTCAAATGATTCTGTCTTTGTGGAGCATAAGCCTAGTTAAAGTCCATCTCTAAGTACCATGTTTCCAAAAAAATGCTATAGTCAAGAAATATTCTTCCTGTGCTACAAATTTGAACTGTGCATCAATCTTAATAATGTCAAGTTAGTAAAAACTCCCTTAAGGGGCAATTGCAAGCACTAAAAAGTAGTCATGGACATTATGAAGTTTACCTTCCCTAATTGATCAAATCCATCTAGTTGATTGAGCAGTTCCATAAGGGTTCGTTGGATCTCACGATCAGCACTGGTTCCCTCACTGAACCGACGTCCTCCAATTGCATCAATTTCATCCATGAAAATAATGCAAGGCTGAGAATACATCCACAGATTAATAAATGCCAATGTCCTTATGCAGGATAATATTCTTTGATATGCGGGAAAAAAAAGGCTTATTAACATTTCGCTGAGTTAGCCAAAACATATTAAACCAAAAATAAAATGTAGAAGGGGCTGAGAAAGATGTATACTTGGTGTTCACGTGCATAGCTG
Organism: Curcuma caesia; assembly: GCA_037834155.1. Lineage (NCBI taxonomy): Eukaryota > Viridiplantae > Streptophyta > Magnoliopsida > Zingiberales > Zingiberaceae > Curcuma > Curcuma caesia. The sequence goes on from JBBMKF010104529.1 coordinate 4,834, forward strand.
AACATTTCCCTGATCAATCTTGCACTTTCACCTATATATTTGTCGATTATAGCACTTGATACAACCTATGAATAGAAAAAGGTTACTATTTTGGAAAGAGAAGTGACTAAATTCTCTTAAGTTATAAACAACAACAAACCTTCAAAAAGTTTGCATCTATATTACTAGCAATTGCTCTGGCCAGCAATGTCTTCCCAGTTCCTGGAGGACCATATAGTAGGACTCCCTGCATTAGTGATATAAGCTTAAAAAGAGGCCATAAGATAACATAATAGTAAAAAATACACAGTTCTATCCCTTTACAAGGTCAATTAACTGGAGAGAAAAATCACAAGATTTGGTTATAACACAAGAAGAAACTTAGTTAAATTTTATACTACCAAACTAACCTTTGGAGGCTTAATTCCTACTCTAATGAAAAGTTCAGGATTCATGAGAGGCAACTCAATTGACTCTCTCAGCTCCCTTATTTGATCAGATAGTCCACCTACAGCAGAATAGCTAACATTTCCAGGATCTTCATGGAGCATGTTATGCACAACAGGATCAACCTGCAAGAGTAAAAGTGATGGTTTATATTTGCACTTCAAGGTGCATCACAAGAAATAGAATGATGATTTTCCAAATACTGCTGCCTAAATAAAGTCCAAACATGCATGACCAACCTCTCGTGGAAGAGCACGCATAATAGTAAGAGTAGTCATGTCAAGAACAACCCTAGTTCCAGCTGTCAGCTTCTCCTTGTCTACTTTGCTCCTGCAGCCAACAACATACCTAGGCCCACTGCTTGCCTTAACAATGACTACAACATAACAAGAAAATCAATGATCTAGAGCTTAAGGTTCTTAAATCTCTTCAAGCCATTATATAACTCATTGCAGACTTAAATGATTAAATGTTTGATTGTTTGATCAAACAACCCACTTTAAATAACAAGTTTGCTTACCCTTCATAAGAAAATTCCTAATTGAACCAACTAAACATTCATTAATAAAAAGCAAGACTAACAAGGATTTACAATCAATCGTAGGCAATCACAATTGGCGCAAAAGAAAGAATAAGAAACTTAAACTTACTGCCCTCAGACATAGCTTTCGCTCATTTGGGGTGAGAGCTAAGAAACAAAGGTTTTGACTAAACTGATCATCCAGATCTCTACAATTTAAATCACATGTAATACATGCTACAACTACAAATGCAAATACAATAGATTTAAGGATATGCAAACAATAAATAGGATAGAGACTTGTCTGGAAAATAAAAAATAGTCATAAAAAACACCAGAAAAAGAAGGGGCAGGCCCAAGGCCGCAAAATTGTCCTCTCTGGTTTGTATTTCAGGAAAGAAATGCAAAAGAAAACTGCTTGCAATAATATAACATATGATACAAAAAGTGTAATTGGTTTATACTCACAACGCTCATTATCAAGTGGCCTAAGAACCTCTCCAATTATTTGCCCAACACTTTGGAGAGACTTCAGATCATCTTCGGTTTTACTGAATTCCTTCTTTGTGGTCTTCAAAGTCTCCCTTACTGCGTTATGATGCAACAAGAATTCATTACAGTACCACAAGCATTACCAGATGGTAACAGTAAACAGTTAAGTTTCAATCGCAAAGAGCAAAATTTAGTAGGCATGTAATTTTGTTTTTGTTTTTGATAATCCTATGGGATTTTACTGAACCAGTTATATATGTGGCCCTTGGTTGTTTCAACACCATTGTATGTATTCTAAAACAAGCAGAGTTAGAAGTTGCTTCTAGTGACATACGGATCTATGAGGCCAAACGAACACCCATTGTTAACTAAAACCAAAACATGAACACATGAGAAATGCAATGGACAAAATGTGAGTTTGCATTTGATTGTGTAATTAAATATGAGTATCATTGTAGCAAAAGGTGGAATCCACCACCCTAGCAGCCCCACACGGTCGGCCTCACGACCATCTGTGAGGAGGTAAATAAAATAAAGTAATAAAGAACCAGCTAAAAGAATATTTCCTCATCCAAAGTGCAAACTTCATTGATTTTGAAAGAAAAAAAAAACTCAATAAAAATTATTGCAATGCAGAAGTTTTAAGTTTGACTGCATTAATATAGCTAAAGGGCCTTAAAGCAACTCAACCTCTACACTGAATATGTATGACGAGCCATACTAATCATTGTTGGTATAAAAAGTGGAGGGAGACACATAAATAAGCCTGATTTATTTAGAAACTACAAAAAAATGTCGGGTACTCTACCTATCTCTTCACAAGAATAAAATTGCATCCAACTTAGATAAGTAGGTCGTAGATGCTACAGGAATATAAAAGAGAGAGGATGAATCGGCACTTATGGACAGACTCCGATTAAGGCAAATCCAACATTTTTCACAGTACTCGCTCATTGGAATAATGGAAAAATTAGTAAAATCTAGCCTTGTCAAGATTAACTGGAACAAATGATCATATGAGAATTCCTATTGTAAACTATATGCTATATTGTCTTATCAGTTCTGATCCGTTGCATAAGTGAAACATAGTTCAAAAATAATGTCAGAGGTTCTTGTAAAAGTTTTTCTTTCATGCAAGAAAGATAATTATTCGTTATTGATTTTCAACAAGTGGCATAACCACTTGCCCAAACTTTTCATATGCAATAAGTCAGCCGTAACTCCTGAGATCTTGTAGGCTTATGGCATAACACGGAACCTTTCTCTGGCCAACAAAATTTTCTAAACCTCAAACAAATTTGACTTGTCTTCTTGACTCTTCATATGTCCATTCTGATATTCAACAGTCCTTAAACTTATGGGCGTCCAAGTAGCCGCTTTTCTCTGAAACATTATTGATGACTTAAACCTACATGTGCGAACAGACTTGTTTGCCTGAATAGTATGTATTATGCCCTCTTCCAAGAGATCATAACATCTCAAATCCCTTTTGTGAGTCTTCAGCAGTTCTTCTATGGCACAACTAAATTTAGCGATTGTTTCACCCCTAATATCAGGTTCCTCGGTAGAATATCCAAACACATTCACTGGAAGATATCTCAGCAGGAGAAAATGGATCCACTACCTGACTTAAACCTCTAGATTTCTTTCTTCGTGCGAATTCTAGCATCAAATTCGTTTTTTTCTTCAATTTTTATGTTTAGCCGTCAGGAAATATAATTTGTTAAAGCAATCTAGTGGGGGAAACTAAGATCAAAACGATAACTTGCATCCCAATACAAAAAAATGATTCATCATACCGAATCGAAGTGAAAACGAGGATTAAAAGAACGTAATAGAAGAAAAAGATGGAAATACACACCCGTCCGCGCTCTGGATTCTAGCTCCTTGTGCTGGAGGAGCTTCTTGCGGTAATCGGCCACCGTGTTCCGGCGACGAATGGCGTCGTCTGAGGCGTCTACCATCTTCTTCCTTTCCCTCGAGATCGAGATCGAGACTCAGACGGCGCTTTTGGTCCTTGCTCGAGAGAGAGAGAGAGAGATGGCTTGATGCCAAAGAAAGAAAGGACCATGGTTTAAACTACCCCTTACCTTATTGGACTTGGGCCCGTTAAAACTGATCCGATTTGCTTACAATTCGGAGCGGGCTCATTCGTGCTGGATCAAATCCATTGCCTTTTTTTAATTAAAAAAAATACATTGCAGTTCAAAAATAATTAGCTATCAGAGCCTTTATTAACGTGAATAAAAACTCAAATAATGATATAAAAAAAATTAGAATCAAGATTATTAATTTATGAAATTAATGTAAATGAAAATTTTATTATTTAAAAATATAAAAAACAATTGGCTAGATTCCTAAGTAATATAATGTAATTATAATCCACAGGCACAAAAATATAAATATAGTAATTTAAGCTATAGAATTTTCAGTCGAGTACCGAAACATAGTAATTAATTTAAGGTAATTTCTTTATTTTTTTTATGTGACTCTTTTATTTCTTTCAATTTATTGTTTTATACGAATTTTGTAGCATAAAATATTACTATTATTATTATGTGATAAAAATGAATAAGTAATATATATATTGTTAATTAACTTAATTAGTGACAATCGCCATAAAAATTAAAAATGTTATTAATTTTTAAAAAATAATGATAAATGATTTATTTGTAAATTATTTACTCAAGTTATTCATAACGTTTTCAGGAACACTAGTGTTTTATTTATTTATTTTTAAATATATATTTGTATAATACCAAACGAACTTGTATTAAGCTATATATGTTTTAAATTTGTTTATTATAGGGTTTTCACTTGTCAATGCATCCACAACTTGTAGCTATAAGAGGATTGCTCATGTATTACTATGAATATTTCGAATATAAATAAGTAGACGAATCAAGGAGGATCATTCACCTTCAAAATTAATTAGGTAAAGTTTGAATATCTAAATTATTATTAATATTATTATTATATATATTGAATATTATTATCTTACTTATCATCCATAGATGGATGAGTAGGATAATCGATATATATAAGGGAGGCATGTCCAAAGATGATTCGAGATAAGGATCATATCCATGCATAGACAAAAGCAAGTGATATGGAAGATTATATCTAAGAGAGTCCGCGTGGATAATTATAAAAGAATTTGAAAATTAAAAGTCTTAAATGATACGGGAAAGAATAAAAGGCCACGTGGCAGGTGCGGAGTGCCGATCAAAAGGGAGTCATCTTAGCCTAACATGACAAGTAGTTTGGGTTAAACCTATCAAAAGGGAGTCATCTTAGCCTAACACAACAAGTAGTTTGGGTGAAGCCTTTGGATCTTGAGGGTGGATTGCATAAGTATAGTTCGACCTAAATCTAGCACAAAGGGGAGGGCTCGATCGTGTGGATGGATAAGTGGGAGAGTGGGTAGAACATGTTTCAAACATGTGAGTGGATGTGCAAGAGGTATATAGTGAGATCTTTGTCTATGTGAGTAGCTGTTACAACATGTAGAAGTTATCCAATAATTGCACTATGTAAAAATTATTTAGTAGTTGTTTTAACGTGTTTAAGCTGAGTTTGAGATTTAAAATTTACAATGGGTAAAAATTACTTGATAGTTGCTATAACGTGTTGAAGCTATTCAATAGTTGTTACATGTTTAAGGTGAGTTTAGAGTTTATAGTTTAAAATTTATGATCTCTAAACACTATTATATCAAAATATTAATTATTAGCTTGATAAAAATTATTTAAAGTCCATCAAAATTATTTTAAAACAGTTATTATGTAACTGTTACAATTCTAATCCTAAATCCTAAATTCATCTTAAATTTGTTATAGTAGCTACTAGGTAGATTCTATATGTTATAGTAATTATTCGATAGTTTTTATATGGTCCATAAGTCACAATCCGGATGTTCTACCATTGCACCATTGCCTCAGGGACATTCTAAATACGTTATAATAACTATTGGTAGTTGTTACAATAATATTGAATCAAGGGATATTTCAAAATAAAATTACTAAGAGTGTCCGTTATTTTTTATTTTTTAAAAATACCCATTTGATATTTCACTTAACTAGGGGTGTCTTTTGAATTTTTTTTAAACAAACCGTAGTCGTAGGGATGGTTTGCTTACGTGGGAAATCCATGGGTATAATAGACAAATTCCCATAGTCCTTTGCCACCTCATGCGTCCGGCGGCTCCAAGTATTTTGGGTAAACGCGTTTTATGTTTACCTGCTTTGATTGACCCGCTTCCTACCTTCTTTCGCCAACGCTGAGGTCAAATTTACAAAGGCGGTCCAGAGTACTATTCTCCGGCTGATGTTTCTTAGACAGGCGTCACTATTGGGCTCTCTCCTGGGACCCTTTTGGGTCCCGACGATCTTCCCCAATAGCAAGGCGAGTACCCGTCTGGTGTCGATTCCGAAGGCCCATTAAAAATCACCCCCGTCCGATCGCCATCGTCATCGCGGACGGTCAAAGGGAAATCAGACGGCCTTCAGCGTCGTCACGGGAACGGAACGGCGACCGTTAACTTTCTCCTCACCATTTCTCTCTTTTCTTTCCCGTTCTGTTTCTGTTTACGGTCTTCGCCTCGCCCCCCTTTTAATTACGAGAAATGAGCCCGTCGGCCCTCGGCCTCCCCTCACCGCGATTTCTCGTTGCTTCATTGCGTCGGAGCGGAGATCGCCGCCGGTCTCGATTCTGAATCCCCAAATCTCGATCCGGTTGTTCTTGAGTTGGTGACGGGATGAGATCTAAGAACCAAACTCGCGTGTTTGTTGAAATCTGCCTTTGAATTCATTTCTTGGAGAAGTGGAATCAGGACGGTGAGGAGGAAGAGGAGATTAGGGCTTTGATCTCCGGAAGTCGAGGACGGAGGATGGACGGCAAGGGGTGGGAGAGGGTGCGCATGACGCGGCTGGGCGGGCCGACCGCGTCAAGGGGCCGAGAGGCCGCACAGCTCCGGCAGGTGTCTTCCCAGACGGTGCGGCTCGGACGCGTGCAGCCCCAAGCCCCTAGCCACCGAACCATCTACTGCAACGACCGCGAGGCCAACCTCCTGGCTAGATTCAAGGTTAGAGGAACCTTATTCGGTATCTAATTCATCGCCTTGCTTCTTTGGGGTCTCATGATTCTGTTCTTGATTGGATTACGCGGTTCTGAGATGCGATGTTTCTGTTTTATGATTGTTCCTTTTAACTGAGTTAGTCTGATTCAGTCAAAACTTAGGTCCGTGGTCACACTATCTATGGTGTTTCAATACCGAGGGATAAATCTCTTTCTATTCACTCTTAAGAACCCGTTAATTAGCATCCTTAATGATGCACCATAAGCAGCTGCACGATAAAATACACAAGGTGTATAAATGGATTCAAGTGTGCACTATCTAGTGGCTATTTAATGTTGTGGTTTCTATCTTTAAGGCAACTTCTAATTCCCACGTTCTTCCTAAGAGTGGCTTGACCTAGATTAATTCCATCCATAATGAGTTTTTTTTTCCTTACCTGATAAGGAGATTTTTAGATTGATGTAAATAAGGCGAATTTAATTCCTTCTTGATTGCTGAGTTTATTAACCTTAAGAGTCAATATTAGATTGTTGGAATAGAGTTAACTACCACATTCTGTGTTATTTTGCTTTGATTTTGTATCCCTAGGTTGTCAGTGTACTAATCTTATTGTGCGGCGGCTTATAATTGTTATCAAATTCAACAAAGGCAATTGTGAAGATAAATTGATGGATTTATAGCATTTCAGATAGAACAATAGAATTCTGTTAAGTAGAGAAAACGTTTTAATTAGCTCACGTATGGGCATTTAGAATGCAGTTAACTTTGCTAAGTATAACAAAGAAAATTTGTGTATAGATAAATTGAATTAAGATACAGTCGTTAGTGATTTGTGCATCCTGTGAGGAAGCTCATGTTGGCATAAGAGCACAAATATGGTTGGTGTAGTTAACATTCCGCAAGCATAGTGTTATCTTGCAACTTGATGGAACTGGGACAAACAGGTTTTGTGAGAAACTGAGGAGCAAGAACACTAGTGACCTTTCTTTTTGATGATTGTAATATTGACATCTTCTAATCATTATATTCATGTGAAATAGACCTTTGCTAGGAATCATGGGATATAACAAAAGCATGATTGCCAAAACTGGTACTGGTATTAGTATCCAGATAAAATCTAAATTGTGTTGGCATCAATATCAGAAAGGAAGTAAGAAAAATTGTGTATCTAACCAATAGATTGATGGACTGACGAAATTGAAATCGGTTGAAAATGAATCAGAGAAAACAAACTTCATACATGAGATTTCAAAAGATGGTCAAAATCTTAAGATGGATGAATATTATTTATCACTGAATATCAGATTGTTAACTGTATATAATATCTAATTCTGCAATATTTAATATTATATTATCTTAATATCAAGAATAATGTCATATTAACAATACTAAATTATTATTAAATCTGGAAATCTCTATACAGACATAAGTTAATTCCTTTAGGAGCAATGCCCAAGCAATGAAATGACAGGAAATCACACTGGTTTCGTGAGTGCCTGTTATATACTTGATCAAAAACCTGTGTTCCTGTGACCTTGGAGATGCTGTTGTATATGACAGTTAATTTTCTTTTGCAACATTCTTTTGTGTGCATATAATACCAAGCTGGGTTCCTTCTTTTAATGCTTGTCTTTTCTAGTTTAACCTATAGATCTTAGTTATTTCATATTCTTTCTATGTAAAATTTGTTTTGAATTGATTTCTTGTTTAACAGTTGTTGTAGGATATGCTGGCATTTATCCTGTTGCTTTTGTAAGACACTGATATACTTAGTGGCATTACTATTATTTCAGGTTAATTCTGTATCAACGACGAAATACAATATTTTGACATTTCTACCAAAGGGGTTATTTGAACAGGTATTTTATTCACAAATGTGTAGTTTGGATCTATATGTGTGTGTGTGTGTATTCTGCAAATATTTTAAGTCCATTTAGTTTCAAATATCTATTATTATTTGATTCTATCCTAAAATAGTTTTGCGATAAAACTGACAGTTCAGGCGGGTTGCTAATCTGTATTTTCTCATGATTTCAATCTTATCTACAACACCAATCAGGTAAATATTTTTCTGAGATTGCATTCACAACTTTTTAATCTATTTGTTCTTCAAGTATGCTTCCCTGTACCCCCTGTACTAAGCTGCTTGTCATTTTTGCAGTCCAGTTTCTCCTGTAACCAATGTGGTGCCTCTTAGTCTAGTTCTTTTGGTCTCCCTTATTAAGGAGGCATTTGAAGATTGGGTTAGTTAAACTTCTACTCTTATATTTTTTTTCTTCATCATTTTTGTGTTAGCAAACTTTGATATGGATGTTTTTTATTTGCTCTCTCGATCTACTTGCTCTCTGGTACAGAAGCGTTTCCAAAATGATATTGCAATCAATAGTACTCCAGTTGATGTGCTACAAGGTGAAAATTGGGAAACTGTTAGTTGGAGAAAGCTACAAGTTGGCGACATTATTAGGGTATGATATAAACTCGATATGCCTCTTTCTAACAATGTATGCTTGATTGTGTTTGCTAATAATTCTTGGATTCATATTCATTGTGGTCATCTATGTTATTTGAAGAAAATATTTTTTGCATTGGTATTTGCAAGATTTATTGCATTGCTACTAAGACCTTGGCATGGAATCTTTTGTTTCTTCACTTTTTGCTAAACTATGGTTTTAGAGTCTGATAATATAAGAAGTGCATAAAAAGTTTTGTACCAAATGATTCTTGGTTTTTTAAAAAATTCCTATCATCAATGAATCTGTAACACAATGTTTTTCTATAAAAAACCTTTCATGAGCAAAAAAGAAAACTAAATTGTAATTAGCAGACCCATGAATCATGATACTCTAGGCCATACCAAGCAAAAATGATATTAGTATGGCAGTTCACCAGTCAATGCTTCTGTAGATTTGGACTGCATTTGCGATCTGACTATTTCCCCAATGTTTTTATTACTTTGGCTGTGGGCTGTGCATATGCTGATATTATAATGATGTTCAATATGGAGCAGGTCAAGCACGATGAATTTTTTCCTGCTGATTTGTTGTTCTTAGCTAGTACAAATCCTGATGGAGTCTGCTACATCGAGGTATCTTTTTTACTTTAAGGACCTGAAGTGTTGACATGTCCACATGCAAGATTGGTTCAAGAACTTGAATATGAGAATTTTTTATGCCTGATTTCTTCTTTGTAGTTGATAGTTGACATATCTGTATTTGTTGTTTTAGACTGCAAATCTGGATGGGGAAACCAATTTGAAGATAAGAAAAGCTTTAGAAAGAACATGGGATTACGTGTTTCCCGAGAAAGCTTCTGAGTTTAAAGGTTTGATTGGTTCTTGATGATTAACTTCAATAATTGCTTTTTATCAGTGTTCTTATTGATTCCTTTGAGACATGAGCCTATAACTGATTCTCAAGGACAGTATGAACCAGATGACATCTTGAGAATTTTTTTTTTACTTCTGCTTTCTTCTCTTTTGTTTAATAGATGCAAATGCAACAGGAAGTAAACATGCATATTAATAAACATGCATATTCTATCATTATTCATGCATTCTCTGGCAGCGGCTGGACTTTCAGCTAGTAAGATTGTTTCTGAAGATATTAAGATGATTTCTTGGACACCTTAGAGTGATTTCCTTGCATAGTTCTATCTCATGTTTGAGTAGTTTCTTTTGATATATTTGTCACTGGAAAATTCAATTTTCTAATGTTTGAGTAGTTTCTTTTGATATATTTGTCACTGGAAAATTCCATTTTCTATTTCAAGATTTTATAGGTTTTGATATTTGTTTGCTGATGTTTATGCTCGTCTAGATACATACTAATCAAATGAGCCATCTAATTCCTAGTACTTCTATTTTCTTATTAGTTTCTTTAGGTCTGTCTATGTAGGATGCCTCATGCCGCATAGAGTTCTTCATTCTAAGATCCTTTTAAAACTATATTACAGTATAGGAACAATTTTGTTGCATCTTCCTAGTAGTTACACAAGTGAGATTTTCCTGAAATATATATTTCTTATCCAATATCCACTTACTCAAAATGTAGGTTTTGTGTGGTCAAACTGTAGGTTTAGGCGACCCTCTATATTTTGTTAGAATTTAGAGCTGTTTGCTTTTCATCTGCAAACTATATTTCTTAGTTTAGAAGCTTTGTCTCCCCTAAACTTGATGTGACTATGTAACTAAATTATGACCAATTTTTAGGCTATTGCCAGTATGAACCATTTCTTTCTCTAGAGTCTCTGCACTTAGCACTGTTTGCTAGCTTGATTGACTAATGACAATTGTCTATTATTCTGCATGAGTACTTTTCATGATATCCAACTAATGCCCCTACCAATATTATTCATACATGTGCAGGGGAAATACAGTGCGAACAACCAAACAATTCACTGTACACCTTTACTGGAAACCTTATTGTTGAAAACCAGACGTTGCCGCTCTCTCCAAATCAAATTCTACTTAGAGTAAGAACAAAGATTTCTATTCCCATTTTATTATGTTTATAATATATCTTGTTTATTTAACAAATACAAACTGCAATCATGCTTTTGTCATTTTAAAAGAAGCTTCTAGTATGTTCTATATTTAGTCTCTTATTCGCTATTTCATATGTATTTGTTTATTTGTTTTGTGATATTCTTGCCATTCATGAATTATGCTAATAGGATAGAGGTGGCCCATTAGACAGCTTTAGCCAATGTGGTACTATAACAATATTGTTTTTCCAACAACACAAGAGAACATACTCAAAATATAAAGATATATATCGTCTAGTTCAAAAGACCCAAACTTAGCTAATGGCCAATGTGGTAGTAGGACAATGTTATTTTTTTCAACAAGGCAGGAGAAGATGCTATTATTTTTAAAGATTTTCAGATATATAACCTCTAGTTCAAAAGATTCAAACCATATGAAGAAGAGAAAACACAAAAGCAAAGTAAAATTCACACACAACCTTTTCCCCATCCTACAGGGGGGATGCCTTGCCCCAAAACCCAGGTCTTAGCAAAAAATAAATAAAAAAAAGAAACACACACACACAAACAAAACAGATGGGAATAATGACAAAAGTATTGACAATTTGCTCCCCCATACTTCCATCTCTATTTGTACATCCAAAACAGCAATTTTGACACTCTTGAAAATATTAGTTCCCTTCCTGTATTACCTATTGTCGCATCTGAGTAATTCTCTCTGACCTTTGTATTGCATGGAACCCATCACGGCTACACGATAATCTCTTTAGCACCTGCTAAGCTAAGCTAGATACACCCATACAGTTATAAGCAATATTTTAATATTAACATCCACATTCACTAAATCATACCATGAAGAATCTATTAAGTAAAAGGCCAAAATTGCATAGAAATATCTACTATCAAGTTTTTTCACAATTAAAAGCATATGTGAAGTGAAAGATGAGTATCAAATTAGATATATTGCTTCAACTGATAAGAAAAATAGGTAAGCAGACCTGAGCAAATCCAAAATTATGAAAAGTCATGCAAAATTGACCTTAACCCATCAAAGATCTATACATCCTCTTCTCATGACCTTAGAGTTGCAAGAAAAGAGGCATCAACACGTAGAACCGAATAGGCATACATAGGTAAAAAGAACAAAAAATAAAGTGTAATTACAAAATAATAAACTAGATAGATGCCCTTCAATTCATACCATGAACAAGAACGTGTAATTTATCATCCGACTGCTAATTGTTAGAATGCAATCAAATGGGCATTGCTGGACCCACTCATTGGTGCCCTTGCATTTCCTACATTGCCATACAGAATGACAGCACGTGCATGCCCCATATGGGTGACTACCAAAGTTTCAAGCGCATTCTCATTGACATGGCCAATGCACAGTTGACGAGAGAAAAACTAGTATAACTATTATGGTCCAAATATCTTATAGGCCAAAGACTTTATCCACAAAAGAGTCATTATTCACAAGTATCTCATACTTAGCAAGTGATCATTGGTAAGTAATTCAACTAGTGTGGTATCTAATGTCATGCCTTTTGTTGAACATATCCTAACCAAGGCACGAAATCTAATACTGCCATCCTTAATATCAGCATACATCACCATGTAAAATAACATATATGTTTTGCATCAGTAATTCACATTTATAATAGTTAATATGATTTATGCACAAAAGAAACTGATAGAGGCCAATAAGATAACACAAGCAAAGGTAAGTAGAAGAGTCAACAAGGTAACTATAGATTTTCTGTAAGAGTTGGTAGACTGAGCTCAACTCCAAGCTCACTCAATCTGCCTTCAACCCAATCTAACCTCGCAATTCAATTGCCAAGTTACAACCGGACTAATAACTTACAACCAGGCTAATAACTTTCACTGCCTCGCAATTTGCAACTCCAAATAACCATCTTCTTAAATTCTCAACCTCCACATCAACCATCACTCAATTCCACCTTTTTGATCCAAACAATAACCCCAAGATTAACCTTGATACACCATCATTCCTTCTCAACTGACCTCTTTCGTCAAATAACTCTCAACTCGAAAACTTGCAGAAACACAAGAGTGCCGTAACAATTGTTTAAATATACCCATTTCACAAGTTTGGTTTTTTCCGATTGAATATCTATTATCAAATCAGTTTACCTGATTCTTCCACTCCACTCTTGAATACACTGTACAAAACCAATCTTCCTAACCTTTTGATTTCCTCTTCTTACAGTTTCACTTGATTGAAACAAAAGAGAAGAGGGACCTATTTATACAAGCCATGATTCATTGAAGTAATGACAAATATACTGTTGTAGAGGAAGAAGAGTGCCTCCTCACTGCAACAGATAATCCTTGCACACTCAGGGGCTACTGAAAATGAAAAACACCAAGGCAACACCAATTTCACAATTGAACTGCACAGGAAAACCCAAGATTATAACAAGATACAATAACTCACCTGCCTACCCACACCAGAAAATAGAGAAGACCGAAATTAGGCAATGCTAGAAGTGACTGCAGGCTGCAATGACAGCGTCGCATAAGCAGGTGAGTGCTGGTGGGAGGGCAGTTGAGAGTGAAGAATGGTACAAAAAGAAATTCATGCCATAAGGAAAGAGAGGGAAGGAAAAGAGAGGGCAAGTGAGATATAAGGCTTAAGTTACTGACATACCAAATCTTAACCTATTGAACTGATCCCGTTCAATACTGTTTCAACCAAAAAACACTCAACTCAACTCCAAATCCAGCCAGATTTAAACCCAAATCAATCTCCACCTAATGCAACCTCAAGTCAAACTAACTTCAAATTTAACTCACATTGAATTCAAACACCATAAAATCAGCCTATATATTCACCTGTTCGATCTCGAATACTGCTAATTACCCACAATTAACCCCCTAATCTCTTCTTAAACCATAATAAAAGAACAACGCATGTGTACTCTTTAACATTGTGTAAATGAGAAATTTCCCCCCATGTTATTCTGCAAATCAAGAAGCTACAGCACAGTACAATTGTACACTATCCACCTCCCAACTCCATGGCCTGCACATGCTCACCTACCAAATTTCATGCATCAGCTGTGGATTTGTAGTTCACTGGACTTTTGCTGCATATGGAAACAGCTACTGATTTGTGTCCAGCTGGACAATGCTCGACTAGATTACTCATTTTATAGGGTATGAATGGTTTTTTTTCTTGCAAACCTTGATGTACTATCACTGTGAAAATGAGGTGATGTAGGTGCACCTGGGAGGCCTATATTAAGTATTTGGATTTCACTGTTATTTCTCAAGATTTTGGCCTACTTAAGAAATATCAGTATGTACTTTATTGACACAAGTGATACTATGGTCCGATTTGTGTTTATCTATGCTCATATAGGGTAGAAAACACAAAACTGTTTTATAATCTATCTTGGTCATGATATGTTGTTTGATTCTTCAAGTTGATCAGGTGGGATCAAATCATTTTATCTTGTGGAATTTAAGGGATAGAACTTTGATATTTGGATTACCATACTAATCTTTTCTAGAATATCTTCAACTTCAACACAGTGTCAAACTCTGTTTATACATCTTTAGGACATGCTTGCTTGGAGAAAAATAAAATGAGAAAAAACCAGGAGGATACTTTTATTTTTTATTTTTGTATCCCTTCTAAGTTCTTTCCTTCCACTTCTCCTAGTAAACAGAAATTATGGTGCTTCCTATATGATATGGTAATTCTTGCCAATCTGACAATTTCGAGAATGGCAAGTGATTTTTTTTGTGGTTAGTACAGTGTGCTTCTGGTCTACAAAATAACAAATAACCTTTTGGTGCACTAAAAGAAAGGAAAACACATATAAAGAGCCATCATGATTTTTGGCCACGATATAGACTGGAATTCAGTTCTTGCTTATTCTCATGGTATTGACAGTCTCTACACCTAGGAATTGGATACAATTGATTTGATCAGTTGTCCATATTATCAAAATAACTTAAGAAATCTTATTTCCATTACAAGATATAAGACCCTATTTATAGTTAGAGTTTAGGGCCTATTCTAGAAAAAGTCTATAAAACAATAACGAATATTTATAACTAATAGTCCATATATCGATTTATGATAATGGTGCTCTCATATTTGCTAGGTTTTGGCTTTGTAGGGAATATGTAATCTCGTAGTTGTTGGACAGGTTCATGCAAGCATAGTGTACTTTCATTCACTTGATGTGCATATTTGATTTATGTGTTTCTGCACAGGATCTTCTAGATTTTTCTTTTAGAGTTTATGTGTTTCTTCAATTCCTTGACAGTGTTAAAAAAATCTCTATAGGGTTGCAGCCTTCGAAACACAGAACATATTGTTGGGGCTGTTATTTTTACTGGTCATGAAACAAAGGTTTATGTTTAAAGGAGCCCTCCTCTTTGTATTAGTTGTTTTACTTTTTAAAACAATTTCTATTTATTTATGACCTCTGATAATCATATGACAGGTTATGATGAACTCTATGAGTGTCCCTTCAAAACGAAGTACATTGGAGAGGAAACTTGATAAACTTATACTTGCT